>VWPV01000506.1:0-43932 GCA_013389885.1 Geococcyx californianus | reverse complement strand
GCTCAGGGATAGGGTTTAGTAGCAGACTNAACGGCCTCAAGTTGCGCCAGGGGCGGTTTAGATTAGACATCAGGAAAAATTTCTCCACTGAATGGTTTTGTCAGGCACTGGCACAGCTGCCCAGGGAGGTGGTTGCATCACCATCCCTGGAGGTGTTTAAGGGATGGGTAGATGACGTGCTCAGGGATAGGGTTTAGTAGCAGACTGGTACAGCTGGACTCTGATCTCAAAGGTCTTTTCCAACCAAACAATTCTATGAAATTTAAAAGACATATTGTGTTCTGAAGGACCAAGAACCTCTTCACAGTCCATCTTATCTGACAGACGCAGTTTATTGGTAAATATTGTCAAAACAAAATCCCTGGAAACCCCAGAGCTTTTGGAAAGATCCTCCCTTAAGGGCTGAACTGAGTTACCCAATACTGAAGTTAGCATGGGGCACTGCAGGAAGTGTAAGAAGGGGTGAACATAACAAAGCCTAAATATTTCGCTCTTTTCAAATTACATATGTACACAACAATTACTTTTGTTGGTCAGACTCACATTTTCATGCCCTGTTTAAGAAAAAAGTTCTTTACAAGTTCCTTGCATTCTGATCAATATTTTCTTGGTAGTTCTAACAAACATACCTATCAAATTTCATAATGTGACAGTACAAATAGGTAGATTCTCCTCAAATACATTCTTCAGTTCCTTGAAAATTATCCCAAATCATCAGGTACTGACTAATAATAATGGAAGAAGAGGAGCACTCATGCTAAAATTTCTGCTGGAACAAATGAATTACTGATTTTCAGTAATGGTTGTTTTAAATGCAGTTTTTCAGCATTTATAGGAACTTATAGAACTGACATTTCTGGCTCAACTGTTTATACAGTGGGTGCATCCTAGATTCCAAAACAAAGAGTCTCTCTGATCTTACACTCCAGAATAAAAAAAAATATTGCTTCAATTGAAAAATATTTATCCAAGATGTTCAGTGCCAGCAGAGTATGGCATTACCGTTGCTATTGGCCCATCAACGTGATAGTCTAAGCTGAAGACATCCCATCCAGTGTCCCCAGGAGAGACCTGTGTTAGAAAGATATGCTGCTTTCAGTGTATAATAAGCATACTAGTGCTGAAGACCAACTCTTGCTTACTCTTTCATTCTCCAAAGCCTATCAAAAAACAATCATCCACATCAACACGAGATACAAGAGTTCCTTGTCAGAAGTAGCAGATTAAGCAAAAATGAATTGAAGGGTGGGATTCATCTCACCAATGTTTGTAGGGTCAATGTTCTTCCACCAGAGCTTGTAGAAGAAATGAAGGGAAGGAAAAACTTGTCAGGCAAGACTCAGTCTAAGGTACTAACTTTTTTTGGATGCTACAGTACATCAGCTAAGTTTCACCTCTGGCAGTGAAGCTTTTTCATTAACTCAAGTTTCTTAGCAGATGTCTCCTTCATGAAATGCACTTTTATGGCTTCACTATTTGTAACTACTGGTGACAAAGAGACCACCCCCAAGACTCTTGTAAGAGCAACAGCAGAAGGAGCTGCTTTCAGAACCTCAAACCCCAGGGTCACCAGCATCGATTACTGTTAAGAATCCAAATAGTCAACTTTCTATTGTCAATAAAACGGCTGTAAACCCACAGCTTGAAATACAGACAACAGGCAAGGAAATGGGAAAAGAAAAAGAAGACTTATTGAATGAGGTTTACATAATTCAAAGCAGAATTCAATGGAAAAAGGGGAAGGGAAACGTATTTACTATATACAAAAATCTGGTTTCATATGGATGTCTACATACATATACACACATACAAACACACACAAAGGTATGTTTTGGTCAGAGTAACTGTGACACAACAGACCTCCAGAAGTCGAACATCCAGTCGTTTGAGAATCTCAGGATTATCAAACTGGGCATTAGTTGCCCTCACCGCTGTTTCAAGGATTCCAGTCAGATTATGCTGATACAAGGTTGTAGCTGGTCGTGCAAGCTCTGGCCTGGTGGTTATGAAATAAACAGTCATAGCATATTACTGAGATGTTCTGTAGCAGCAATTTGGTAGGAGCTGAAGCACACAGTGTAACACTTCTCTGATGGACTTTCAAAACCTCTTATGTTACTACTTCAGTCTTCACAAAGAAAACCAATGAGCAAAATATTTCAAATCATCCATTCATGTACAGCTATACACCTGAACACCAACATGAGGAGTAACTTGATCTTCATTTAAAGCCAGTAATTTGAAACTGCCAGGATTGCTGGCATAACTATTCTGTAATTTGAGTTGCATTCATACCTAAAATGAGGCAGATTACATCATGAACATATCAAATCAATAATTTTGTTTAAGTTTTGAGACTTACTGATAGCCATCTTGCAAGCTTAGAAGTGCTGGCAGAAGCAAACAAGCCCACGCCCTCTATGTACCTTACACTTTCAAAAGAGTCGCAATATGCAAGCAACAAGCACCTTACACTACTTTTCTCCCCCATGATTGGTACTGGAAGGCCCCACACTGTAATACTGACTCCACAAGATGACCTGATTCTGCTTCACAGTAATTTCTACTTAAAGCATGGCCATATATACATAAATGCCTATAAATATCTAAGGGGTGGGTGTCAAGAGATCACGGCCAGACTCTTCTCAGTGCTCCTGTAGCTGGCTACAAGGGGCAGTGAGTACAAATGGAAACACAGAAGTTCCATCTTAACATGAGAGAAGACTTTTTTACTGTGAGGATGACCGGCACCGGAACAGGCTGCCCAGGGATGCTGTGGAATGTCCTCTGGAGATATTCAAACCTCACCTAGACACACTCCTGTAGAGCCTGCTGTAGGTGAACCTGCTTCAGTAGGGGAGTTGGACTGGATGATCTCCAGAGGCACCTTCCAACCTCAACCATTCTGTGGTTCTGTGAAATCGTCACCAGACGATGTTGACTTTGATTTACAAACAAGTTAATGGACGCTCTACTACAAAGCCTGCCCTTCTAGACCAAACAAAAGTCTTCTAAGGGACCTTCTTGGAAGATTAGGTTTCATCAGCATGTAAAAGCAGTGAGCTTCCAAATACACTTTAAGAACTGAAACTGATACTAGTGGGTGCACCTGAGTGCTTAAAACAACGACTGATGAGGCATCAATCAAATTTTCAAATTTCATTGAGGGGTTTTGACCCAATGTTCTGGACCGAACACATCCAAAATACAGAAGCCTAAGATTCACAGCAGTGCTCACTAGTGGCATCAAGAACAACAGAACTTTTCAGTTCAAACTTGTTGACAGCAGAAAGAGAACTGCCAACATCCTCAAAATTGTCACAAGGTCAGCGTGATCTATATAATAGTGCAGCTTTTCAAGACATTATGAAATGGTGCTGTATATACTTCCTATCAAAAAGGGAGAAAAAGTTTAAGCCTCAGGGTCAAAGAAATTAAACCCCAAATAGAATTTAAAAGTTGCTGAATTAAACCTTTGAGTAATAAGATACTTAAAGGGTCCTCTTACAAAAGAAATACAGTTTCTGAGCTCAATATAAGCATCAGAAATTCAACATAATTACTCTTCCTAGTCTCTTACTTGAGCAAGTCCATTAAATGCCTGATAAAGTCCCCTTGACCAAGTAGTAGGTAGCGTCTCATGGCCTGCATGTGCTCCAGTAAATTGTACTTCTTATTGAGAACATCCAGCAGGTATTTGCTGGTCTCAAAATAAGCTGCATCAATTTTCTCTTGAAATGCATTTTCCAGATCTGTGAATAAGTCAGCAGCTAAGAAAAAAAAAAAAAAAAAAGATAAAATTAAATTAGTATTTTTCCAAAACTGAGGAAACAAGCTTTGGAATTAAAACATGAAAGCGGATAAATTGCCGTTTATTCTGATCCACTATATTATACATTTGGCATACTCAAAGCAAAAGCAAGTCTAAAGCAGATCATACTACAAAATTATTTTTAATCTGTGCCCAGCTTCTACATTCCAATATTATTTCATCCCTTTTACACAGAAAGGGATTTTTTTTAGCTTGCCGAAATATTGCAATTCACAGAATCAAATAATTTGAAGGAGATGTAAAAGCTCAGAGTTAGAAGAAGGCTTTGTTGGGGGGCAGGTCTAAATCAGATGTCACTTGTAAGGATGGGGGATAAGAGGAGAAATTAAAGAATCAGTCAGAACATTCAACAAAGGACAGTTCCCACATATAACTCATAATGAGAGGCGTGAATACACTTGCATTATCTGGGGACAGCCAGTAACCCGATATTTTCTTCTCTACATTTTACGCAGGGCGATTTGGGAGCAGAAAGTAGGACACTATCCTTTAGTAGGAAGCGTATTTCACTCTTTTCTACAACTACAAGCTTATTAAGAAAGAGACTGAAATAAGGCTGTTACGAGATAGCAAGAAGTGTGGCCCCTTCAAGCAGCACGGAGCAAACTCCAAATACGAGACTGCCAACTATCGTAACATTCAGACCTTCCTCAGCATTAAAGGATACAGTCCAACTTCCAACAATTTTTAATTACACAACTATTGTTCTAAAGGTAAAAAATTAACATTCAAGTATCAAATTAGCATAAGACAGTGCACTGCCTGCTCCAGGATTAGTTTCAACCTGTACTGCGTATAGGAAAAAATAAAACCAAGTTTCATGTTGTTCTGATGAAATTCAGCCTCAATTAATAAAATGCTTTTAAATCGAAGACATAGATAGTGGTTCTAATAAGGAAGTCACTCTTTAATGAGAGAAACCTCACAATGTCTGGTTCAATGACATTCTGTGAGGTTTCCAAACTAATTTCTAACCTGTGAAGCTCTCTATAAGACACCAAAAACACAAATACATGCAGAGATGTCAAAGAGACATGGCTGTGCCCAAAATCCCTACACAGGAAAATACTACTGAGTCAAGTAATGTGCATTAAGCTTAGGAAATGTTAGAATTAATACAGCCTGTAGCAAGGAATCCTCAAAGTGCCCTTTCCAGTCACCGACAGCAAACCAGGACAGACAGCTCACCAAGGTCTCTGCTCTATCTGGTCAAGGCAGAGAACTGGTGTGAACTGACAAAGCAATTCTTTCATTACTCAGGTAAGGAAGCATTCAGTAGTGTTGCCAGAGAAACAAGTGCAAATCAAAAAAAGTATTGGAAAAGCATGGACATAAACATCATGTAAAGTTGCGAAAGTAAAGTAGCCAAAGAATGATTTTGCCTTTTCAGGAGTAGCTTACAAAATGATGGTTTCAAATGCATTTACAGACCTTATTCACTTAACCCTGACCCCTCTCTGCCCTTTAAGTGCATCTTTGACTAGGCAAGCACTGTGTACGGTACAAAAATCACATTATCAGTTGAAATAGTCTTGCAGACATGAACGGGATTTCATTATTAGAACATCTTTCATGGAGGCACTCATGCTAAAAGTCCATGCTGTGAAGAGTTAATACAAAAGCTAACCCAAGGTTAATCTCGAGAAGGGGGGAGGGGGGAAGAGACAAGCCCACAAAACCAGGCTTCAAAGTTACACATAATACAGTCATATTGCGTACAGGAATAACAGAAAAGATAAAGTACAAGAAAGTGCAAAGAAGGATGTTTGCAAAAAACTAAGTAAAGAACTTGACAGAAACCCAAATGTTTAGATAATCCTTCTCTTGGCAAAAGCTGGATATACTAGTAGGATATCATTACACTTCTAGAAACTATGTACAAAAAAGCATCAGAGAGATTATTCCAATGATCTACATTTTAACAATTTGACTCTCTTTGGTATGTTAAATGAGTTATATAAAGAAGTTACAGTAGCATAATATTGCCTTCACCAGAAGAAAGCAAGCTGTCCTTTATCTCGGATGTAGCAGCATCCTACACATTACCTTACCTTCCTTGCTTAGTATTGACAAATAAAGTGTCCTTGTTTTAGATGTCTATTATTTGCTATCTTTCATCATAACAATGTTAATTTCATTGCAAAGAATATGCCATCAAAGTATAACAACAAATGGTATGTAAGTTCTCGTTAAAATGGATATCTCTTCTAAATAGAAAGAAATAACCTCAGAGAATTCAGTGAAGTTTTGGGTGAATGTTAACCCCAATTTTAAGTAAGCTTTGAAAAGAATTTTATTAACCTTCCTCATACTTAATTTTCTTCCAAACCATTACAGTGGGAGAGTGCATCTACAGAAAGGTTCCTATACTGCTGGTTTTAATGCTCACTCTTTTATTTACAACTAATGGATTATTTACTATTTTTCATCACATAATTAATTATATGATGAAGTATATTTGAGGAGAAATAACAAGTACCAAATTCTTACTGCAGTATTCGAGAATATCCATGCCCCCATCCTAGCTCTCTCAACAAAGGTCAAGTGAAAGCAGATTGGGTTCCGAATGGTTCATTCATAAATCCAGTACACTAAAAACCATCCAGCAAACCTATCAAATTAAGAAAAGAAAGCTACACATACGCATCTTCATACATATTTGGTAAAAGGCATTAAATGGATTTTGAAATCCATTAAAATACTTATATTTTAGGGCAGATGGGACTTTTGTACTCTTTCCACTCCACAATCCAAAATGTCACTTACTAAACCACATGTTGTACAGAACTCAGTTCAAAGGGAAAAAGTTGACTGATACTGTACCATCTTTTGAAGACTCTGCAGATTTTGCCACGGCAATCATTTTTGTGGACGGAGTCTGATCATGACAAACTTGATGCAAGAAGTTTATGGACTTTCCTATTAGAAGGACCTGAACAAAAAAAAAAAAAAAGGTGTTTTTTTTTTTCCCCAAGTGATTTTAATGTAAGAAAAACAAAACACCAAACGAAAAAGCCACCTACAACCACCAGGACAACAGGTTATTTTGTCATCTTTCTATGCTCTTATCTTCACAATCCCAACCACAGCAACTGAGAACTTCAATGCTAACACAAAAAGGTTATAAATAAAAACTTTTCCCCCTTGACATCTCCTTAAACAAACACTATAATTTAGAGAACAGAAAAGAGAAATAGTCTCATAGGCTTCCTCAGAAAACAATTCTAAAATAGTAGATTAGGACAAATATACCTTTTTTGATTGTTCCATTGTAATAAAAGAAGGGATCATTGATTTCCTCAAAGTGTATTTGTCATGCCACAACCGATCAGTTTTAACCGTAGGATCCGAAGCTACAAAAAACTGCAGAGTGAAGTAAATATTAACAAAGATGAGTGTAAACTCTCTCCCTCTAGTGCAGGGGTGTCAAACTCATGGCTTCCGCCATTCTCCTGCTCCTGCAGTGTACCGCACGTGTGACTGGCGCACTGGCAGGAGCGTAAGGGCAAGGAGCTCAGTGCTGCTACTGGCTAGAAACAAAGTGCTGGGCTGGATAAAACAAGGTGGAGGGCTGGATTCGGCCCGTGGGCTGTGCATTTGACATCCCTGCCCAAGTACTTCATTTCTGCATTCAGAAAACAGTAAAAATATTCTCAGTTGTTCTTTTAACTGAAAAAGTAAAAAACCCCAACATGTTATTCATACATGCAGAATCATCCTAGCAATGGATATGTTAATTATTTGCTGACCAATATGAACTCTGGAGAAAATTGTTAAAGCCCACATAACTGAATTTTCTCTGTATGTTATGAAATCTTGACTCCCTCAAGGTAAACTAAAGAGCACTCTTATAACAACCACTGTGAAATACAGAAGCATATACCACTTTCTGGCAATTACTTATACAGTTCGGGTAGAAGATAAAGTCCAGAAGGTAAGTATAATATACTTTTACTAGTTCTATTTTTACTCAATCCCTTTTGGATTTTCGCCTATTTGAATAGATGCAGAATTGCAGAAAAAAAACCCGAAAAACAAATAACCCTGCAACTGAATCAAATGCTAAGGTCTCTCAGCTCCACATACGAGAATACCTTTATGAATAAGAAACTAAAACTACTTAATTTTGGTAAAATAGCTGTGGATGGATTCTGTCCTCATCTTGTCAAACAAGATATTCTTTTTTTTTGGACAAGAATTTTTTTCACTGCCTCCAAATACTATTTCCACCAAGAGTTGCCAATTGTCTTTGTTCAAAAAACTGTGTCTACAACATGAAAATTGTAGCTTTCAGTATACCACATCCGACAGCAACTTTCAGTATTAAGAATACTCTTATACTGTACATGTAAATTTTTAAACAAAGAGTTGAAAGCTAATGAATGGTAAAATCCAAAAGAGATTGCACCTCATGTTTGAGGACTAGCTGGAAAAAAGGTCTATTTTGCACTTCTAGCTACAAAGATTCATAGACATTTCATATAAGTCTCCTAATCTTTAAGGTCACTAAAGATCAGCTGTGGGTGGTATTTGACCTCAGTTTAATTTTGGCCCAGATAGTTTCAGAAATCAGACAGCACATTTCACAGTCAATAAAGTCACTCGGATACGCTCAATTCATTTTAAAAATTATTCTTTGGCCTTTTGAAAACAAAAAAATATCAGTTTGAGGAGACTGTACTGATTGGAGACATGAAAGAGACTTTGGAGAGGAGCACAGCCAGGCAGCTGATCAAAGCTGGCCAAAGAGATATTCCATACCATATAACATTGTGCTCAATATCTAAATGGGAAGCTGGCTGGGAGCCAGAGGTCACTGCACAGGGTTGGGCTGGGTATCGGTCATCAGGCAGTGAGCAATTAATAGTGCATCACTTGTTTCGTATATTCTATTATTGTCATCCTCATTCTCTCTTCCTTTGTTCTCCTATTAATCTGTCTTTATCTCAACTCAAGATTTTTTCTTATTTCTCAGTTCTCCTTCCTATCTCAAGGGTGACACAAAAGGGGAGAGTGAGAAAGTGGCTGAGTGTTCCTAGTTGCCGGCTGGGGTTAAAATCACAACAGTAGCCAGGGTAGAATACTCTGAACTTAATTCCAAATACTAGGCTTGCATTCTACACAGTTACAAAGAACTATTTATGCATTACTATCATTATACTAAGGAGGAAAAGGAAGAGAGATGACTTTGTCTCTTTTCAGAAGCAAGCAGCTGTTGTTAGTCCACCATTCTGCATCTACTAAACTGACCTGGGATTCATCAAAGACAACATACTGCACCATTGCAACCTCCAGATATCACAATGATTGAATCTATGGAGAGAGTCACATTTCATGTTGTGGTTGTATATACTTCTTACTCATATGTTACACATTTCCACTACAGTCTACTTTTCAAATTCTTCTCTAGGCTTCCCACAGGTTTAGTTCTCACAAAGCAAATGAACAGAGAAAATATTTATTGTATCACACACACATTACCTCATGGTATGTATCTTCCAGCTCTCCGTCATAAATCCAGCGATAAAGGAAATTCAGTACAGGATGGGATACTAGGCCAAGAATGTGCTGAACTAGAGATCTCATGTAGGGATCTCCTGTCTTAGTATAAGCGTGAACTGCTGAGGCGAGTTCACCTCCTTTTCTCCCTGTAAGAACACAGGGGAGAGAGACAGAAACATGAAGAAAAAATACATACACCACAATTAAATTCAGCAGTCATTGATTTTAACTAGTCATATGTCACTCTCAGCTTGCTGAACAGCAATCCTAAAGCACAGGAAAAGCATATTTTTTTAATGTTGACAGGGAATTCCTTGGTTCTAAGGCATGAATCATTAATCTCACTGAAGAATTAAGCACAGTTCTCTGACACTGTATTCTGCCTACTTTATCATAGTTTGGAGGAATTCAGATTTCAAGGCATGAGATTACATATAGAAGTTGACTCTATGCTTTTTCTTCTCCACATTATGTTCTTATGTTTTCCTTTTCTCCTGTACTTGACACTGTCTCAGGTGTTCTGTGTGCATACATACACACAAACATCCCTTTCCTGCTTCTTGGTTATAGATGTCCCATAGCTCCTTTGGGCACTATCTCCTGTCTTCTTGCAACTGAAAAAAGTACATCTAGTACTTGGTTTGTTGTTAGGCTGCATAACTTTAATGTTCCTTGCAGCACAGGCTGTAGCACTAAAATTTTTCATGAACGTCTTAAAAATAAAGACCACTTTTTTAAAAAAATTTTACCAATTCCAATAATCAATGTAAACCAGGTTTTGTAAGCTTTTTTGTTCAGGATACTCTTTCAAAAGGGCCACAATCTCCATTATTTTTTAAAGACAGCAAAGCTGAAGTATCCCTCAAGGGGGATCATAGTCAATAGGCTGCTTAGCTGCCAAAAGTTTTGGTTAATTCTGACACCACTCCTCAGCTGTTTCTTGGGAACTTCCAACACAGCCACAAATTTTGCAGATTCGTAAAGTTTCCGTTTCACATGAATCTGCAGACAAGTTGCAAATCACTTCCATATGTCATTATAGAGAGAGAAACAGAGTAACACACAGCAAAGAGACTGAGCCAGCCACTTCATATTGTATTAGTGGGGGTTTTCCACAGCATAATGTTATCTAAAAGATAACTAAAATTTAATAGTTGAAAACCACTAGAAATGTGTGCTTAAAAGTAGAAGGACTTCTTAAGTAGATTCAGGCTTAAAAAAAATCCAAGAAGTGCAAGTGTATCAAAAAAGCACTATTATGCATCATAATTCTGCATAAACAAAAGGAGAGAGAACTCTGAACTAGCTACCCAAAAATTACTAAAACATAACATAATTTTACTGAGACTCACTTTTGGAAAGCACAACCATTCAAATTTACATAAATTCTCCAGAAAAGTTAAATGAATGTTGAACAGACCTTGACAATGATCAACAAGTGCTGCAAGCGTCTTTAACCTTATTTTAGGATCATATGTCCAGACTAGAAGACGGCGAAGTGTTAAACTGCTCTCAAGTCCCAGATTCACGCCCTGATCATCTTCCAATTGCAGCTGATCAAATCAGAAACAGAAAGATACATCATGGAATAAAAATGTCAAAGCTGAAGTGGAACTGCTCTTTCATAGTTTTTGTTCTGAAGTTAAGTTTTTATCAATGCACTTGAAATACCCAGTATGATATGTCTTTGCACTTAATCATTTGGCCAAAACTTGGGAGCTACACAAGTGGAAATACAGAATCAAGTGCAGGTGAAAGGATAGGAAAAAAAGCAGAAAGGTGATAGGGCAGACAGCACAGAGGACAAAAAAATTAAAAGGATAATGATATAGTCACACAAAAGGAGAAAAAGGCAAAGGAAAAGAGAGCAGAAAGACAGAAAATACTGGCCAAACAGATGCTCAGAAAAAAACAAAGGAAAACATCTAAAGAAAATGAAGTCTGTAGGAGGTAAAATTTCTGTTACTGCACAGCCACCTTTTATTTCAACATGGGATAAATTCTGTTCTGTGTTCTTCCAGAAGCCATCAGAACTTGTCATGTACATAACAAGATTAAGGAATTGTTACCATTATTTAAAAACCATTAAAAGCTATGATAAGAAAAGTATGTCACAATGTGATTACCACGAAACTTCCGACACCATGGAAAATCAAAGCCGAATATTTGCATCCGAGATACAAATGCACATCTCAGACATACAGCTGGGGTAAGCAGGACAAAACCCACAATCTATTAATACAGAAGTAAGTTCTTACAACAGTTCAAGCAGATAAAATCCTAGAAAAATTGCTGCTTCCTCTATGCCACAAACAATCCACTCTGTGCTTCCATGGCTAGCACTTTTTTTCAAAATATGACGTATCAAGACTAGTGTCATCTGCAGTAAGCTCAGCCTTAAAGCCAGTTACATTCATTGGCTTCTGGATGCTCCTGGGTCCATGCTTGGTTTTGGTTTGGGGTTTTTTGGGTTGGGTTTTTTTTTCTGCAAATTGGCAACGATAACAGACATATGAGCAAGAACCACCCTTTGTCTTCAGGGAACAGACGATAACTGTACATATTCAACATCGAAGCACATTTTTAAAGGGCTGAAAACATGGAACACAGTCTGCAATGAAAAGACCTGAAAAGTTTATCGAATAATACACAGTATGCCCCAGAGACTTTTTCAGAGGAAGAGGGGAAACGCTGAAGACCTGAAGACATAATACAAAGTTACAGAGTGAACACTGGGGCTCCTCAGTACCTCCCTGCTCACAAACTCTGTTTCAGGCTGCTCCTTGCCATGTAGAAAGCATTCAGAGTGCTGACAGGAAAATGGGAAAAGCTGAGGTACTCAGTACCTTTTATCTTGGTAAGACTTGCTATTGGGAACACCAAATGTCACCTGAGATCAGAGGGGAAGTCTGGAACAAGGGACACTTTCTCTGAGTCAAGAAGTATCTGGTTAGGAAACGTTAAACAAACTGGACGTATCTAAGTCTGAGACCTGTAGGGATGCACCCATGACTACGGAGGGAACTGGCCACTGTCACTACAAGGCCACTCTTAATTATCAACATCACAGCGATCAGAGATTCCTGACAACCAGGAGAAAACAAATGCCACTTCTTTTCAAGGAAGACCTACAGAACTCCACAGCAGTGGGACTGACCTCATCGCACAGGATGCTAACAACTAATCCTGAAAAACATTTCCAAACATATGGAGGACAAAAAGCTTTCTCAGGAAAAGAAGGGGAAGGGGGTACGTTTGTGGTGATGAAATCTGTCACTCCAAACAACTGTTAAGCGTGCTGAGGCTCTGCTGGCCAGGAAATGGTTGGACATCTGCCTGCTGATGCACAGTAGTGAATGAATTCCTTACTGAGCCTGGCTTGCACGCACAGCTTTTGCTTTCCCCATTAAACTGTAACAAACTTGATTGACTTGTCTTTTTGTTTTCTTTTTATTTTCTCCCCATTCTCCAACTGACAGGGGCGAGCGAGAGGCTGGGTGGGTGCCTGGCTGCTGGCCAGGGTCAGCCCACCACAAAGGCAAATGCAGTTTGAAAATAAGTGATGCCAGAACTTTCCTTTTGTTGTCCTCTTAGATGTTTTCCCTCCCACCAAACTCTTCTCTTCTTTTGAAAGATTTAGTGGAGCAGGGGAAAGGTAGAAGAAGCTGCATTTCAGAGAAGTCAAACATATTTTCATGGTCAAGAAGTTTTAGAAATCAGAATACATCAAAGCACCAGCAAGCCAAGAAAGCAAATGTATTTTGGACACAGCAGGAAATAATAAGAAAAAGGGCAATTTGGTAGAAGCCAGGAAAAATAAGCAAAAAGTATGTATGACAGGTATTCCAGAAGTCAGGAATGTTAAAGAACTGCAAATGAGTCAAAAGGAATAGATGCTTTGAAAATGCTTACAGAGGCCTATAACTGAACTACAGATTTATTTTTCTTATTGGAATTCTAAATGGCATTTGATTTTAACTTTAGGTTAATTCTCAGAATAAATTTTTCTCAGCTACAAATAATGAACTCATTGAAAGTCCCACATAAAAAAGTAAGCAGAAACAGAAAAAAAAAATTTTGAGCTATCATCTAGGTGCACACATCTATAAGTATTTGTGGAAAAACTACAAGATTACCAGCACTGTGTTGGTCTATACATGAAAAAACTAATAAAACACTGAAACATCTTTCTCTCTCAATAAAACACAAGGGAAATGCACAAACTGCCCCAGACAGATCAAAAAGCTGAACCTGTTGTTACCAGCTGCTGAACCATTCGTTGCTTGAAATACAGAAAGATTTTTTTCTCCCTTCAAAGATGCGTCATGATGTTTGGGATTTGAACAATAGATACCACTTAAGATAAAACTGACAAGAATTATGAAAAAAAAGGACAGAAGCTTAGAAATACATATTATAATCCTGGCTTATGTAACACATCAAATAATAGTGAATTTCTATGAGAAAAATATTCATCGGTACACACATTTCCTATTCTTTGGATTCATAAGTCAGAGCATTGTGTCCACTGTCAACAGAAACTACTGTACATCCTGTGAGAACAGGTATACGTTTTAGGAGATATTCAGGCAACATAGAGCAAAATAAAAGGTTAAATACCAACCACTTAGTTTACCTGAGAATGTAAAACAGACAGAAGCCGGTAGTATTCTTTAAGTTCCTGATGTAAGGCTGCACAAAAACTCTGAGAGAAAGAGAAGAAAAAGGAAAAAAAGAATCAGGAGTAATCTTTCTTGTTTAATCTAGAATAACTCATCACCAAACTGTGAATGTAGTTAGAAATATCCTAAAATTAATCAAGCCATAAGTTTCAACACAAAAGTTAATTCTTAAAAAACTGGCCAATGTACATGTGCTTCTCTAAGAGGTGCACAAGTGTTTTCCAAGAATACATACATATTGCAAAGTGACTTTTCTTTCTTGCTGTTTAATTCTATCAACAGATTAAACTATGACAAATGTAACTCTTCAAATAGATATGTCTTCTCAATAAATATATTACTAATTACCAAAAGGATGTGAAAATCATAACATGACTCAGAAAAAAATGTCATTAATAACTATGTAAAATAACATGTGCAGTAAAGTAATAGTTTCAACTTCAGCAAGGCCTCTAATAACAGAAGCTAGGCGCTCATCATTATATTTACAGTAGACACAATATGACAGGAACAAGAAAACAAAACGTTCACAAAAGAATACATCCACTAAATGCTGCTGGATCAAGTACTCTGAATTTTTGGCCTTTTATCAATTGACAGTCATATACGATTCTTCATTTAATGTGGAAGAGATGATAGCACTAAGTATATCCCATGAAATGTGTAAAAAGTACAGAAGTCAACATGCCTGAAGTAAAGCAAAGATTCCTCTTTGTAAAACAATTCAAGCACAGCTACTTTGGGTTGTTTAAAAATAAATAAAGGTAGATTTTAAAAAACAATTCCTGAAAAAAAATTTGTTTAGTAACGGATAGTTTTCCATGGTTTAGGTCTTGGGGTTTTGCTTTGTTTTTGTTGTGTTCTTAAGATGGCATACAAACAAAAAAAAAAATCCTGGAACATATTTTCTAAAACAGAATTAAAAATATGGCTCATTAATTTTGGACTGAGTTGAAAATTTTGGACTTTAAGCACTTTGGTTTTTTGAAGAGTATTTCCATGCACACACACAAATTCTTCAGAACTGATTTTTTAACCCTTTCTCAGCTAATGATTTTGATATCTATTTTAATCGACTTCCTTAAAAAAGAAATTCCCCAGACTTTCCCCTCAACTCCTTTTAAAGTCATCACGGTCAAAATAACTTGGAACAAATAAGGAAAACCTCACACAAAAAGAACGCAAAGCTTAAAATAAAATATTTATTCACTAGAATATGTACAAGGGAGAAATCATTACTACAAGCACAAGGAAAAAATAAATCTTCTTTCCTGCTAAGAGGCTAAGAAGCTAGGAAAAAAAAAAATTATTAATCTTGCCATTGTATCCTTTAAAAGGAAAAAGAGTTCCTTTCTTCAACTCAAAGTTATGTTAGACAGAAATTTGAAATTCATTTTACTCCAGAGGATACTGAAGGGCAAATAGAAACAGCCTTAAATGTAACCCCACTTTTTATTTCTTCTCACTTGCTTCTTCAGTACATTTTTGAGCCTATTAATGTAGTGCTTGCCAAGACAGAGGGCAGAGTAGAGTCTCCAAGAAAGCATTCAAAGGCACCATACATCTAACTCAAAAAGTGAGAACAGTAATCAGATTTTAGTAGCCACTTTAGAAGCCAAAAGGATTTAGGATCTAACTGGATCAACTTTTTAGAACGTTTTAGAAGGTAACTTTCACATCCAGCACCAATTTCTTCATTACAAAATCCAAATTTTTGTTTCCCAAACTGTTACAGAAAACTGGACATTATCCTAGAATTCTGATTAGGTTTAGAGCAAAAGAGAATTCAGGAAGGAAACATAATGCTTGTTCAAGATTAAAAAAAATAAAATTACCATTACCATCAACTGGATCTAAATGGGCAAAATGTCAAAATACAAGAAAGTTCTATTTCACTGCTGCTACTCTTGTTCCTTTCCAAGGACAAAGTAGAACTTAGATACTAAGCAGCAAAGGTAGAAAAAATATAAAGTGCGGTGCAATTGTTATCTCTTCTCCTAATAAATGTTATTACCTGACATTTTGCATGGTAAAAAGTGTCACCAGAATCATAATAAAATAGGTGACAGGTATCTTATCCTACATGTTGTTTAAAGGGAGTTCACCCAAGTATTCTTTAAAAAAACACTACAAGATGTTTTAGAACGCACATATTCCTGTGCTAAAGCCCTAATGCACGATGTGCAGCACCTGAAAATGTCAGCTATAAAAGCCATGAAGAGCAGCAGTAACACACTATTTTTGCCCAGATACTGTCAGCAGACGTAGAATATATGTTTTTATTGTACACTTATGTCCAAGAAATATATTTAAGTGCTTGCCTCAAGCAAAATTAACAGCATTAGAGCTATGCAGATTCAGCTAACAGACTGCACAGCCTTCTGCACAGGATCTGAAACCTGTATATGGTAGCTAAGATGTTGCATGTTTAAATTCACTGCTGTAAACTTGAAGGTTAAAGCCAAAGACAGCACAAGCAAGCATATGTAGGAAGCTACCAGATCAGAGGTGTCAGACTCACAGCTCCCACCATTTTCCTGCCCCTGCAGCATAACGCACGTTTCACACACTGCACATGACTGGCACACTGGCAGGAGCATAGGGGCAAGGAGCTCAGCGCTGCTCCCAGGTAGAAACAAGGTGGAAGGCTGGATTCAGCCCACAGGCTGTGAGTTTGACACCTCTGTTCTAGATAAAGAGTAAGGAACTTGACCCAGATATAAGGGGGAGAGTCTGAAGAAAATGATGCATATACAATAGCACTACCATATAAAACATGGAAATCAGCATTGGATCACTAGAAAAATAATTATTTATATGTAACTAAAAGGGTTACTTTGATTAAGAGACAGAAGGGAACAGAATAAAACATTAGAAAAGTAGGAAACACTACAGTGTCTCTACTGACCTCTTAAGAAAAATTAGATTGAAGGGAGAAGCACTTCAATTTCTTGGCAGATTAGGTAGGATGTTATGGCTAGAGGCAAGGATAACATTTCTGTCGAGTCAGAAGGGATAATATCCAGTTTTACAGAGGAAGCAAGTGAGAGGAAACAGGAATGCCTTAGCAGTAAATGTGGTTTTGGGTATTACAGCAGCTGTGAAGTTACTGTAGACTATAAATCATGATGATGAAACCTATAAAAACAGAAATGAATATTCTTTTGATGCTGTATTCAAAAGAAAGGGCAGAAGATAATGGAGTATTTGCATAATATGTAAGTTAGTGCAGTATTAACAGACGAACATCAACAATAGCTGACAAAAGAGTCTCCTGCATAGGCCAGTCTAATAACTGAACTGGTGATTAATTAGCTCAAGGATGCCATCATTCCATTTAAGCAAAGTTTTTGTTTATAAACATGCATAAGTACTTAAAAAAAATAATTAAAAAAAAGGAGATTAAGAAAAGGAATCTATGCATGAGACTTTCCAGCTACAAATGACAGGGACAACTCCTTACAAACAGCAAGAGCAAATACCTTTCCCTTGCCTTCAGATTATGACTCATATGAAAACTGGTAGTACATAAAAGGAGTAAATCAAAGGATGAACGATCCAAGCTCCAAAGTTTACACACCATCCTAGCACTGCATTTTACTTAGTAGTTTCTAAGGGAAACAAGACCAAAACATTGTAGCAAAATCCATTTTTCAGCTGACTTACCTGTCCCACAAGTCCAAACGCACGATCCAAACTCCTCTGGTCTGTATATTTTCTTATTTTATTATGTAGCCATCCCAGCTCTGCAAGTCTACTTGTAGTATCTCTGAGTGATTTGGACAAGCTCACCTACAAAGTTAACAGAAATAATAATGAGTAATTAATTTAAATCTACCATGTCAATACTTGTTCCTTCACAAAAGCCCCTCTTTCTCATAAAACGAGACAGTTCATGAAACAATCATTTTGCATTCTACAGTAGAGATAATGCCAAAACCACAATTAATTTAATTAGAATTAAATTTATACACACAGGCATTGAAAGGCAGCAGCAGCAAGCTACTGGCAGTTTTAGTGACCTTCCCTTTTGGAAATCTTAATGCAATAGTAGTCATACATTCTTTTTACTTAAGGAAATCATGGCTGTAACAAAAAATTCTTCACAGAAGACGAAGAAATCTGAAACTTTATGATGCAGAATCACACTTCATCTTATCCTGATAATGAGCAAGACTCAAATATTAGAGCTCCAGAAGGGGAGTCAGTGTCTGAAACTGATGAAGAAACCTAGAGAAAATAACTAGCTACTTCTACATGTGAAACAAACCTTCAATAGAAGACAAACAATCCAACGCCAGATCAGGTATCAGGAACAAAACTGACGGAATCCTAATTCCAAGTTTAAGTTTGATCCACCATTAACAGCTTTTATAAGCTATTTAATCACATGTCCCTCAGCTCTTCTAGTCTGTACTTTCCTTATACCAGGTATCTCACTCATTTCACCCTGCAAACCTGCCTTAGTCCCAAAACACTTTAGAACTACTACTACTACTTTAATTTGAACCAGCACATTTCTTCCTTTAAATGGAGATGTGGTTCTATCACATTCCATCTCACCACTCTACAAGACCACCATCAATTTCTCAAAACTTTGTTGAACAAAGCAAAACAAACAATTTAACTGATACATTAGACCAAGAGAGTGATTTTTTCCCAAAGTAACTGGGCCTATCCCACTTCTACAGATGATTTTGACTTGGAGAGCCACGTGGAACAATCCAAAACGAAGCAAGGAAGTGCCCCTAATGAAATTGACAGATTAATGAAGAACTAAAGTTCACTCGTTAAGGCTTTTCACCAGTAGTGCAAGCATTCTCCAAAAGAAAAACCAGCTACAGAGTGTGTTGGCCACAGCAGCTTGGGTGTGAGCCAGGCAACAGCATTTAGCTGTAAAAGCAGAGTTCAGTCCTTGTTCAGCCACAGAGACACAGCTTTAACTTCTTGAACAACTTCGGTAGGATAAACTCTAGCTGAAACAAGCATGATTGGACACAGTGAGAAACTCTGGTCGCAGCTAAAGCTAAAGAGATGACATAAGAACTATTTAGAAGTCTACAATTACAGAGTGCTTGGCAAGCATTAAGTACAATACACAGACGCTGAAATCAAATGAGGAAACAAGGAAAATTGGCTTAGTGTTATTGCATTTGTATCTTCTAGATCAAATCAGAAGCTACTAGCTCACACAGTGCTGAATGTCACCAACAGACCTAATATTAACACTGACATCAGAAAACATTCAGGCAAAAATAACAGCTTGGAAAGTGTGTTTCTTCCTGGAAAAATCAGAACGTGTAAAATAACACTTCCTTTGTGCAGCTGATGGAAAAAAATACCTACTTTGACTACTCTTCTGCATAACATGCAGTCAACAGTGCTACAGGAGGTCTGATTTTGGTCCTCCTTGTTCACCAAAAGAAGTCCTAGCTGCAGTTCTAGTCAGTCAAATAATTCCATCTTCACTGGGTCCAACAGTTTAAAACAAGTGCCCATAATGAAGAAGGATGTAAAATAACTAACTTCAAAAATAACTGAGGACACCAAGTTCTCAGGAAAAAGTATTACTGACCATAAACCACCTGAATAATCAAACTCCCTATACTAACAGAATTAGGAATTCAAACTAAAACAGTTTTTCACCTCAAGCTATCCTATTTGTTATGAAAACTGCATAGAAGAAAACCCAGAGTGTCAATTTTGCAATCACTGTTTAAGTTTTCTGCACACTCCTCTAGAAAAATCTATTAGGCTACCTTTCCTTTGCCATATATAACGTAATTTACATATGTAACATAATTAAACTCAGTGCAGGTGTTGATAAATTACAAACCTTGTAGGATCTACATGTACAGAAGATGACATTCCTAAGAACCTATTTATTAGCAAGTTTTACCTGATTTAACAAGATTTAAGTTTTCCATTTTATCCCCCAATTAACAACCCTAAACATCATTATAAAGTAACAGCAAGAACAATTACACATTTCAGTTTTTTGCTGTTGTTATGAAGGAGAAAAGGAAATCAGTTCAGTTATCATCAACGTTAAGATAAGTCAACTGTGCTCTTGGCACATGAAATGACCCCAAATCAATTCCTCACCATTTTAGGACTATGTCATATTGTCTCAGTACACAGTTCTTAATACAAGTGAAAATCAGACACACTGTGTTTCCATTTGAACAAGAACATGAAAACAAATTAGTGAGCTGAAATTGAACTGTGATGTAGTACTGTCTAAATACTGAATAAGAAGATGCTAAAGCAACTAACATCGTTGTTTTGTTCTTTACTCAGCTGACCCAATCTCACAGAAAGGATTCCATAAGAAAGTTTTTCACCATGAGAACAGGTAAACATTGGAATAATCTCCCTACGGAAGTGGTAGACTCCTCTACACTGGCCACTTTTAAGGCTCAGCTTGACAGGGTGCTGGGCAATCTAATCTAAACTATATATTACCTAAAAAAGTTGGACCAGATGATGCTAGAGGCCTCTTCCAACCTGGCATTCTATGATTCTATGACTGATTGATGATTCACCCTTGTGGTTTTTTCTACATTGCGAATCTGCTTAACATCTCACCACCTTAAAGCATGAGCTTCTTTCTCTCTGGGGCTTCTTTGCTATTCCTCTGCCCCCTATCTGACACTTTCCTTCAAATTCACATCAACTGGATTTTCTGCCAAAACCAGGAACTGAAAATACTCTGTTCACTTCTATCATCAGTCTTTTCTCATGTGATCTGCATGATCCCATCTGACCACTTGTAAGTTATAATCAAGACCATAACATCAAGTGGCTAGCACTCCTTGCACATGTCAGGATGGTAAGTTCAATCCAATATTAATGTGGTCAAAGGCCTCCATCTGCTTTATGTTCATTCTTATATAGTGGGGAGGGGAAATGATGACAAAAATCCTCAAATTAAGCCATAATTTAGGAGTGTTTGTACTGACTTAACAGCTGGGATTCTATTCCTATCTCATGAAATCCTACAGCTTATTTCTGGGACCTAACTCACCCAATCAATTTTAAATTAGTACTGTTAAAACTATGCTACTGTACTAAATCAAAGAAGAAGGTGAGAAAGTAAAAACTTGTGATAATACTTAAACTTGTTTACATATTTTTCATGGCTATTTTCCTCCTACATACCTCTCTGCTCATACATGAAAGACAATTCACCATACTGTACCTTTCCTTCCACTTTATAGCAATTTTCAGAATTGCACATTTTGATGTTTTTGCCATCTATTCCCTGGAATACATACAGAACATCTCTTACAAGATTTGCTTCAGTTATTTCAACAGAGCCTAGAAAGAAAAAAAAAAAGAAACACAGTATTTAGAATTGTTGGGACAATTAGTTTTGACTGCAACTTCTAAAAGCTATTTAGAAGCCCAGCCAAAAAAAAAATAAAAGATAAAGTCTATCTTTATAACTTGTAAAGAAATGTTTTAAGTCCTCTTGACAACCTGAAAGGAAAGCCAAGAATTCCCTTCACTTGCCTCTATTGATACCTGGGATTCTCTCAGACCAGGTCAGTTTCTATGACACAGGGCATATATTTTTAACCAATGACTTCAGCCATTTCCTAAACTTGTTTAGCAATTCAATCACCAGGGCAAATTTTGAGGCAAGCATCATAACAACTTTACCTTTCTTCAACAAAACAGCTGAAGTTGTTAAATTGGAGTTACAAAATAATCACTTCTTTCTACCTTCAGCTATGAAAACAACAGAGTTAATCCAGAAGGAAGAGCTTCTTGTTTAAAACTGCCTTTCCATCACATACACCAGTGCTCAGTGAAAAGACTGACCAACACCAGACTGCCAGCTGCATAACAACTATAGAGCTGGCAAACAGAAATGTGTAAGTAGTGGTTTTGAAGACAGATATACCTTTGATTTAGTAAAGCTACTGCAGTACACAGTTTGCTTCTAGGTCATATCTCAAGTTAGTTTAAATTACATTTGAGATTTAGGGTATGATTTGAAGAAAACAGATTATTGGAAAATGTGCTGTGCAGGCCACTGCAACTACTCCCACCTTTTCTGAGCAAAACAGCATAATGTGCTTTTGTAACTCTATTTAACATACCAATAATGAAACATTTTCAACAACTAACCAGAAATTGAGATGTTACAACACGTTTCTCCCAAATCTGACAGCACTCTTACTCTCACCGTTTCGCCTCCCCAACAATCCACTTTCCCACAATATGTACAACAAAAATAAATTCTATTCTTATTTTGGCAGAAGTAGCCATCACCTCAAGATGCTGTTTAAAACTCAGACTCATGATAATAAGTAGTGCATGAAAGCAGTGAATCCCTCTTGGAACTCTCGGTGAAATGGTAAAGGATTCAAGTGTGTGTTTCTTTAAATGATAAATAATACAACAGGTATTAGTAACAACGATACAGTGCTCCTAATTGTACCGTCTGTGTAGATGTAGCAACAAGAAAACTCCAATTAACAGCAATGACCTTCAGAAGAAAAAAAAAAATCTAACTTTTAATTAGTCAGAAGAATTTCATATTCATAGAAACGATAACTTCTTGAAAACAGCCTTTTCTATTCTGAATGCAGTTCTATTCATACACCTACAAGTGACCAGGTTTAAGACAACTGTCAGTCCTCACACCCATTTCACATAAGAATCAAGAGTCACAGTTGCTGGCTGACTGAATGAAACAAGGTTGTACTGCTTTATGTCAGTTAGTAGAACAAAAATAAGAGACAATGCTAATTTTTATATTATTTTTTCCTATATTTATATATATTAACTCCATCATATATATATATATATGTGTGCGTGCCCTCTTGCACATCAATGGTATTGTTAAGTTCTAAAAGCCAAATGCTGCCAGATATGCCAGTACAACTCTTTGGTCTGTAAGCCGTTGCTTTGTGCACTGTTACTCATAAAGACACAATGACAGACAGACTACCACTTAGAAGTGTGGATAGTTAGGAGTTAGTGAATAAAGAAACCAAACCTTACATTTCTCATCTTTCTTTGCCAGAGAGTAACAGCATTGCCATTAGCGCTCTCATTCAGAAACGTCTCCCATTTTTACTGTAAAAGCAGAGTGTGTTGAAACTTACACAACTGCCACAGAGATCATCTGTCAAACAATTTCTCCTTAGTTAAACTCATCTAAATTCAGAACAGAATCATAGAATGGTTTGGGTTGGAAGGCACCTTAAAGATCATCCAGTTCTTACCCTCCTGTCATGGGCAGGGACACCTTCCACTACACCAGGAACAGATCCTCTACACATTGGTTTCAAGTTTACAGCCACTCAATCAAGGTAAAAAATTTGTGAGATTTATCTATTTTTTGTTCTATTGACAATATTTTATTTTAATTGCTCTAAACACAACTACCATAACTGAGTGCTAATTTCAGTAAAAAACAGTTTTAAGACCTCTACATTCAAGTGCACGTTTCCAAGTTTTAAAAGACAGAATCACAAATGGAGGAGTCTATTTCAACAAGTTCTATTCACTGACCTCTCTCTCTCTCTGACTTTCTAAAAGCAATAGCATCTTCTGATCACCAGAAGAATGATCATTACTCACAAACCACATTCACTCAATTTCAACAAACACTGCAATGAAGTCAGTCTTTTAAGAGAACCAGAACACATTATCAAACCAATCACTGGAAAAAGAAATTAGCAACTGGCCAAAGAGATTGTGGCCAAATATACTAGACTTGAGTATTTGCTTCTATCGCTATATTGAAAACATTACAACAAAACACTCCTCAAAAAATTCAAGATGCAAAAAAACTATTTCAAAATCATTAAAAAATAATGGTTAATATAGGTAACAATTGTAAAAAGTTATCTTTAACAAATGCATCTTTGCTTACCACTTGTATCCCCTTCTCGCCGTGACCTTGGTACACCGCGGGAGACAGCATTTGGAAAGCCTTTTGAGGTAGTGCTTTGTAAAGAAGGCTGGCTTGCAGTTAGAGTCCATGCAAGACGCGACCCTAATTGCTGACGGAGGCAATCTCCAACACCTGGAGCTTGATAGGATTGTCTAAAACAACAAAAGGAAGAAAGATATTTAAAAACTTTGATTCTATATTCATCACCTGGTTTGGGGAATGAAAACTGAAAAATGTCGCAAGCTTCAGTTTGGTTTTCTATGGATTTTGCTTGTTGGTTTTTTTTTTTCTTAAGGAACCTTAAAAAAGGGCACAGAACTCACAAGTAATTTATTGCTTCCTATAAGCTTACACTTAAAAAAAAAATCTATAGAAGACTTGAGGTATGAATGTGACAAACATGGTTTTATATCAAGGATTGACTTTGTTCACACTGCACCGTGTAGATATAGCGAAATGAAAAGTGGTCAACTATAATTATAATAAATAACAGGAATAATAAACAGCAAATTTTTTTGTGTTGCTATTACTTGAAACTGTACATGCCAGACAAAGTACAGGAAGAGGAGAAAGTTCACTTTTTCAGTCCACCTAATAAAATATAAACTAGATAAGGTGGCTGTTAAGTGTGTCAATAAGGACATTACAGGCAGTGTCAAAAGTCTTAAAAGTTGAAATAAAAACCATTCTCTGTTCTTCCCTTGTCCATCAAATCAGTCTTCTCATCATAGATCAATGTAAGATAGGTCAAGTACATCTTCCCTTTCTGAAGTCTGTGCTGACTACTCCTAGTCCCCTTCTTGTCCTTGATGAGTCTGAAAATACTTTCCACCATTAGACATTCTTCCATCATCTTCTCAGGTGCTGAGATGAGGCTAACCAGCCTGTAGTTACCTGGATCCTCCTTCTTCTTGAAGAAAGTAGCAAGATTATATTTCTTTCAGTCCTCAGAAACCTCCCTCAATTGCCATGTTTCAAACATTACCAAGAATAGCCTCACAATAACAATGACAATCCGTCACTTGTGGATGCATCCCATCAGGTCCCATGGGCCCTCATCATCCTCTGCCAGGGGTTAATTAGGAGCAACGAAGATTTTCCCAAGAGTCTTAGGGTTCCAGGCTGGTCTTACCAGCACAGACCAAGGCAAAGAAAGCATTGAGTACCTCGTTCTTTTCCACATGTTCTGTTACCACAGCCTCTGCCCCTCAAGCAGCAGGCCCATGTTTCCCTTGCCTGCCTTTACTGCTTATGTACAGACTACTTTCCTGTGGTCCTTCGTGTCCCTTGACAGATTCTACTCTAGGTAAGTACGTGCTTTCCCTGCACCATGCAGGCCTCCTGCCACCTTTGCTGGAATTGCTGCTTGTCAGGGTACATCATTCTTGAGCTGTAAGGACGTGATTCTTAAATATCAACCAGCAGTTAAGCCAGACAGCTGGACTAGATGATCAGTGTAGGTCCCCTCAAACCGAACTACTCTATTCTATTCTGTCTTAAACCCCTCTTTTCTCCAGGGGCGTCTCTCATGGAATTCTTCCAAGCGCATATGAGAAAAGGCCCAGGTCTCCTCTCCTGAAGTCCAGGGATGGGAATCTGCTTTTTGCTCTGCTTCCTCTTTTCACAATCCTGAACTGAAAGACTACTTTTCAAGGGTTTCAGAGAACCAATAAATCTGGAAAAGGACTTGGCATTAGAATCCAAACCAGTGGATCCAGTAAAATATCAGCTGTTTAGCAGATAGATAAGATTAAGTTCAAAAATTAATACACTTGGCCAGCCGTTTATGGTTTCATATGGTCACATGACAGCACCAGATAGTCAGAACTGTTCAGCTAAGGAACTCAGTTTCTATGCACCTACAGTGGAATTTCCAGTGGCACACAAATGGGAAGGGTAGAGGAAAGAAAAAGAAGAAAAAAAGGAGGCAAAACCAGCACAGATCATGTTTAGTCTTCCCTAAACCTATTCATAAGGCAAAACAGTTTAACTTACCCTGGAAGGAGTGATTGTGGAGTTGGTGTTGGCCCGTTGAGGGCATACAGGCTGATGCTGCTGATCCCACTGCTCCCCATGCTGCCGGAACTCTGAGCAGATTGAGCACTGCGGTCCTGGTAATTCAACGGAAGGCTTTGAGGCCTGGCATAGTAATAAGGGGTTGAGTGAGCATCCCGTGGCAATGCTTGAGCAAAAAGCGTGGCATAACTCGATACCTGAAAAAGAGAGGATTTTAAAAGGAAGGAATAAAAAAAAAAAAAAAGATTTATCAGTTGCTTTAAGTCATGTCTTCAGATAACACAAGTGTAATATTCAACAAAGAAAAAAAATAACTGAAGATGATTTTCATGCTAAGTAAAATTTGTTGTTCCAGTTGTAATGATAGAAAAGTAAGTCACAATGAGCAAAAGCACTTTTAGCAAAACATAGCTTATTTTTGCCCGTGAATTGTCATCAGCAATAGCTGGAAAAATCACTTTGGTACCAGCAGAGCTGCAATCAAAAGAAGGAATTTTGCTCTTCCTACTCCATTTCAAACTCATCAGCACGTAAGCAGACATTACACCAACCAAGCAGAAAGCAAAAAAAACCTCCACCTATCTAATAAAGTCAAGACTTCAGCTACAAATGCTGCACAGCTCATAATTTTACATTTGTTTTATAAAAAATTATATAGAAAAAAACTGTAGACACTTCTGTCAGGTTTGTTCTTCCTTTCAGCCTCTCATACAACCACCCCAAACAAAATCTGAGGTGTTGGTTAAGTCTGGGTAGTAACTCTTAATGACATCTAAATTAAGTGACACGTTTACAGCTCCTGAGAAGTAAAAAAGGTCTGCTGACGTACCTTGTTAGGCTGCTTACGTGGATCTTCACTAAGGCTAAGCAGGAGGTAGAGTATTGACCATTTATTTTTCAAAATGCCCTTAAAAAAATCAATAGAGACAAAAAGAAAAGAGTTTAACTCTTGATAATAATTGACTTATCTAGCCTAATGACATATACAAATATATATCAAATTTTCAAAGAACTAAGATCAACTCAAAGCCTCGCTCTTGAGTAAACTGGGAATGTGAAGAGCAGCCTCTGTATCGCTAATTTCATGGATTTTCTCCACTGTGTTCAAATCATGAACTATTACCTGCTCTGCAATCAGTAAGTACGCTCAATTTAAAATTCACAGGTACTAAGAAAGAGGTATTTTACAGAGTCAAACTTTCACCAGCATTCCCACATACTCTCTCCACTTAAAACAGGGGCGACAAACTCAGTCCGCAGTCCAAATCCAGCCCCTCCACCCTGTTTTATCTGGCCCCGCACCTTGTTTCTACTCAATGGCAGCGCCAAGCTCCGTGCCTCACACTCCTGCCACCATGCCAGTCACGTGTGCAGCGTGTGTGACATGTGTTAAGATGCAGGAGCAGAAAAACAGCGAGAGCCATGAGTTTTGAAACCCCTGAAAAACATCCTGGACGTGAATGCAAATGTAAACTAAAGGTGAAAACGGAAAACTTCTGGAACAATTTTAAGTAAAGAACTGGTTTTTGCCACTTTTCTTCACATGAAACTTAAGGAATATGCAATTGTAGTATCCAGCAAATAGTCAAATAGACAGATACATACAGAGTGTTAAGAATAACCCCCTCAGTAGCTCTAGATCTCTGCAGAAACCCTACCAGCAGAATACAGATCAATGATAAAGCTGTATCTGTTGCAAATAACTAATCCAGCAGTTCAGTAACAACTAGAGAAGAAGGAGCAGCAACGTTACCACTTCTTCTACTGATCAGGATAGAATAAGTCTTGAGTGCCTCAAGAAGCACAGTTTGCTCAGCTGGCAAGTTGCCACCAAAATAAGCACTGACCTCCTCTTCGTTTCACCCATTACTACAGAAAAGTTAAAACACATCCACACAAGCCTTTTTCTCTCTCCTAGTTGCTTTCAAGAGGATTTTTAGAGAAAGAAAAAGCCTCACTGATTCAGAAAACGCATATTCCTTCTGTAACCTTCCCTAAGCTCATGCGGAAAAGAAATGGGTTGTCCATCCTTAGTCATAAACTCACCAGCAGATTGAATAATAATTGGCAGAGTGAGTTTTAAAAAAGACATTATGCAGATGATGTAATTTCACGTACACAAGATGCTAGCACAGAAAAACAGAGACAGAAGGTTAAAAGAAGCTCAAACATCTGACCAGGCAACAAAATATGAGGATATACTAATGTATGGTTATATTACATATTCAGAAGAATAACCAAACAGATATGAACACAGACAACACACTTTTTTCCAACTTTACAACCACCATGCCCTGCAGCTCTATTGCTTGACAAATGCAACAGTATGGCAACACAGAACTTAAGCTACAGAAATATGTCACAAAAAACCTCTATTAAAGGAGAAAGATCACACTGTAATACATGTAAGAAGAGGCTGAAACCAATGGCTGAGGCCATCAGAACAGGTATCTGCAAACCAGTGACACTTCACTGTTCAAACCAATGCAAGTAATACACAAACCCACAGGATAAGAAAAACAGAAGAGCTACACAGTAATTTTAGCTCCAGGTACTAACAAACTAATGATTAAGTTACATATGAACGAGGGGAGAGACAGAACAGAGCTCTGACTAATCATACTCTTCATAGAATCACTTTTTTGTAATCTTAAAATCTGAATACTATCCTGTAAAACTCAGCCATGATCTGTAAATGCATTCATTAATAAAAACCAGAAGAACAAGAAAAATGCTTCTCCTAAATACAGAGTAAAATAAAGACAAATTTTCTGTTGTATAGAAAACATCATCAAACAAACAAACAAATTAACTTATAAACTTTTTCACAAAAGTTACCAAATGCTTGAGGTTGAAAGGCACCTCTGAAGATAGTCTAGTCCAACCCTTCTGCAGGTTGCCCATCAGAGCGTCCAGTCAAGTTCTGACTGTCTTGAAGGATGGAGACTACACAACTTTTGCAGGCAAACTCTTCCAGTATTCAAGCACTTTCTCAGTAAAATATTGTTAATGACCCAAGCACCCTCCAAAGCAACTCTATAATGTCAGAAGGATGCATATGTGTGCTTTCAGTTTCTTTACCCTTTATGAATTTATTATACTACCTGTGAACCGAGTTTTCTGTAGAGTTCTGAAAACAAAGCAGCATCTGCTTCCCTTCTTTGTCGCACAACTATTGGAAAAAAAAGAAATATCGATCAAAACATTGGAAGAACTATAATAGTCATATAAGAAATTACATATTTGTGGTAAATTTGAAAGTGTACCCAAGAAATTGTAATGATGCTTAACTATTTTACTCTATTTACGAACACAGTTTTGCCTATTTTCATGTTATCTGCATTTCAGCCCTGAAAAATCTTGCATCAGAAGCAATATAATTTAAGTACCTGTTTTTCTTAGAGCAATAAAAATATACACCTTCCAAACAAGTGTCCTGGTAAAGTCTACTCTGCCATTCTGTTGCTTTAGGGAATTAAAATATAACTGAAAGCAGACACAGGTTAATGAATGCTATAAAGCCCTTCACAAAACTAAGTGTAATTTTTCCTATTTTAAGCAATAAAAGCAATAATGAAAAGTAGTAATGCCACTTGCTCAAAGTCAAGCAGAATTCTAAGGTCACTCTATTTAATATATTAAGAAAAATAAGTCTCAGTTACTGCCAGTTACAGTCTTTGCTCAGGAAAAAACACCTTTAAGCTTGAAGAGGTTTTTGAAAAAGCTATATTAACTAAAAAAGAGCCACATTTAGGAAAAAAAAGATAATAGAAAACCATCTGAAGAAACCTTAAAAAACCCTCTTAAATGTTAGAAATGTTAATTAGCATCAAAAGCCACTGCTATGTACATTTTGCCAAATAAGTCATTCATGCAGGTAACCCCAAAACAAAAGGGGTATATCCAGTCACTTGTTACGCAAGCAGTACCATCAGCCTACAAGCTGAAGCTGGGGAGAAGGAAGATAAGGGAGACAACCCTCTTTAGAACTCCTGGCTATAGGTCCAAAGAACGTAAGTCGTGCTGGCTAGTAATAGCCAAAGAATGTGGAAAGTCATCATTCAGAAACATATACTGCAGATTACAGTGTTTTGGAGTCACATCTAGAGCGGGGGTGTGAAACTCACGGCCCGCAGGCTCAATTCAGCCTTCCACCTTGTTTTATTGGACCCCGCACCTTCTTTCTAACCAGTGGCAGCGCCAAGCTCCTTGCCCCTACGCTCTTGCCAGCACGCCAGTCACATGTGCAGCATGTGTGATGCACATTATGCTGCAGGAGCAGAATGGCGAGAGTCTTGAGTTTTGACATCTCTGATCTAGAGAAACACCGATGGGCTCATTTGCCTATCAGGAAGACAGGGAAGCTCTGCATTAGCAAAAGATACACATGTACTTTAAAACAAACAGTTAACTATTACTGATTTAATTCATCCCAATTCAATCTCCCTGATTGCATTTTCAAAGCTTAAATTTAATTAGCATACTTCTAGTAATGGTTTCTGGACATTCTACCATAGAGCAGATCATCTACTGAAAGAGATTTGGATTTTAATGAAGAACGCATTGAATCCACACCGGATTCACACAGTGCAAGACATGACTCAGAGGAGCACAGAGCACAACAGACTGCAAGATAACTTTTACTGGTTACGGTCTAAAGTTTTGCTTTTGAGAAGGTGGTTGCAGATAAACTTGTAGAGAAACTGAAGGCAAGAAATATTAGTTAAGTCATATGAACAATTTCTTCAATTCCCAGGATGTTCATTCAGAAAGTTTCACACAAGTTCTCATGAAGTCAATTGTGCCAAAGTATTTCTGAAGTGCACATCACAAAAGTATCAGTCTTCTGAAAAGAACTATGAATTCATAAAGTCTAAGTACTACTGAAGTGAAGGAGTACAGCATCTATTGTTCTTTACTTTCATGGTGACTAAGTTAATAAGTAAATGACAGCAAGGGAAGTCTAAGTTAAACATTCAGAAAAGTCAGAGCTATGAATACAAATAGCTACTCAGGAGTATACCTAGGGAATTAAAGGAATTTCCATCATGAGATTTTCAGGGGGTGAGCATTAATAACACATTAGATAACTATCTCTGAGGCAGGGTTGTCCCATTTTCAGAGGAATAAAGCGATCAAAGAATTTCTTGAAGAACCTCCATTCCTATTTCTAAGAAAGAAACAAAGAAGCACTTACGTTCTTTCTTGATTTTCTCTGCTACTAGAAATTCATCCCGTTCAACAGTGGGAGCAAAGTTGCTTCCAATAACTCTCACTGCATACTGAAACTGCTGGGCTGCATCAGCTGAAAGAAAAAAAGAAAACTCTCTCAGTTAAGCAGACTACTGAAGTTCTGTTAAAACAAATTTAAAAAAACCCGTTAGACCTAAGATCACAGAATGGTTTGAGTGGGAAGGAACCTTAAAGATCATCCAGTTCCAAATCCCTGCCATGGGCAGGGAAATCGCCTACAACACTGGGCTGCTCAAGGCCCCATTCAACCTGGCCTTGAACACTTCAAGTGAGGGGGCATCCACAACTTCCTTGGGCAACCTGTGCCAGCGCCTTGCTACCNTCATTCATGCAGGTAACCCCAAAACAAAAGGGGTATATCCAGTCACTTGTTACGCAAGCAGTACCATCAGCCTACAAGCTGAAGCTGGGGAGAAGGAAGATAAGGGAGACAACCCTCTTTAGAACTCCTGGCTATAGGTCCAAAGAACGTAAGTCGTGCTGGCTAGTAATAGCCAAAGAATGTGGAAAGTCATCATTCAGAAACATATACTGCAGATTACAGTGTTTTGGAGTCACATCTAGAGCGGGGGTGTGAAACTCACGGCCCGCAGGCTCAATTCAGCCTTCCACCTTGTTTTATTGGACCCCGCACCTTCTTTCTAACCAGTGGCAGCGCCAAGCTCCTTGCCCCTACGCTCTTGCCAGCACGCCAGTCACATGTGCAGCATGTGTGATGCACATTATGCTGCAGGAGCAGAATGGCGAGAGTCTTGAGTTTTGACATCTCTGATCTAGAGAAACACCGATGGGCTCATTTGCCTATCAGGAAGACAGGGAAGCTCTGCATTAGCAAAAGATACACATGTACTTTAAAACAAACAGTTAACTATTACTGATTTAATTCATCCCAATTCAATCTCCCTGATTGCATTTTCAAAGCTTAAATTTAATTAGCATACTTCTAGTAATGGTTTCTGGACATTCTACCATAGAGCAGATCATCTACTGAAAGAGATTTGGATTTTAATGAAGAACGCATTGAATCCACACCGGATTCACACAGTGCAAGACATGACTCAGAGGAGCACAGAGCACAACAGACTGCAAGATAACTTTTACTGGTTACGGTCTAAAGTTTTGCTTTTGAGAAGGTGGTTGCAGATAAACTTGTAGAGAAACTGAAGGCAAGAAATATTAGTTAAGTCATATGAACAATTTCTTCAATTCCCAGGATGTTCATTCAGAAAGTTTCACACAAGTTCTCATGAAGTCAATTGTGCCAAAGTATTTCTGAAGTGCACATCACAAAAGTATCAGTCTTCTGAAAAGAACTATGAATTCATAAAGTCTAAGTACTACTGAAGTGAAGGAGTACAGCATCTATTGTTCTTTACTTTCATGGTGACTAAGTTAATAAGTAAATGACAGCAAGGGAAGTCTAAGTTAAACATTCAGAAAAGTCAGAGCTATGAATACAAATAGCTACTCAGGAGTATACCTAGGGAATTAAAGGAATTTCCATCATGAGATTTTCAGGGGGTGAGCATTAATAACACATTAGATAACTATCTCTGAGGCAGGGTTGTCCCATTTTCAGAGGAATAAAGCGATCAAAGAATTTCTTGAAGAACCTCCATTCCTATTTCTAAGAAAGAAACAAAGAAGCACTTACGTTCTTTCTTGATTTTCTCTGCTACTAGAAATTCATCCCGTTCAACAGTGGGAGCAAAGTTGCTTCCAATAACTCTCACTGCATACTGAAACTGCTGGGCTGCATCAGCTGAAAGAAAAAAAGAAAACTCTCTCAGTTAAGCAGACTACTGAAGTTCTGTTAAAACAAATTTAAAAAAACCCGTTAGACCTAAGATCACAGAATGGTTTGAGTGGGAAGGAACCTTAAAGATCATCCAGTTCCAAATCCCTGCCATGGGCAGGGAAATCGCCTACAACACTGGGCTGCTCAAGGCCCCATTCAACCTGGCCTTGAACACTTCAAGTGAGGGGGCATCCACAACTTCCTTGGGCAACCTGTGCCAGCGCCTTGCTACCCTCAGTGTGAAGAATTTCTTTCTAATGTCCAATATAAGTCTTCCCCATTCCAACTGAAAGTTGTTCTCCCTCATCCTGCCACTACTTGCCCTTGTAAAAAAGTCCCTCCTCAGCTTTCCTGTAGCTGCTTCAGGTACCGGAAGGCTGCTATGAGGTTGCCCTTTAGCCTTCTCTTCTCCAGGCTGAACAACCCAACTCTCTCAGCCTGTCCTCATAGTAGAAGTGCTCCAGCCCACAGATCATCTTCATAGGTTCCTCTGGACCCATTCCACCAGTTCCATATCCTTCTTAGGTTAGGAATTCCACAACTAAACAGTACTCCAGGTGGGGTCTCACAAGAGCAGAGCAGAGGGGGAGAATCACCTCCCTCCATTATATTGCTGTGGTTGAATCTGGCATAAATGGACCTGGCTTAGATCAGGCAATGTTACACTATAATCCTACACATTTCTAATCAGAGGGGAGTAGAGTTCACCTTACCCATGAATATATCATCAGTGCTATACTTCAAACACACCCTATGCAGTCCACAGAATAACTGCACTTAAATTTGTGAATAAGTCCTTCCCACTCTGTGCTCAGGGAACAGACGCTTAGACCCACCCAGTTATCAGAGACCCTTATCACATTTCAACTGGCTCTGCCCTTCCCCACAGCTTGAAATACTGTGGAACTTGCCACAGTGTTGCACAATTCAGCTCATAGAAAGGACTGTTCACCAGGTACCCAAAATCGGATTGTTCCACCTATGGATCTTTACTCAGATATCCACAACAGTGGTTTTACCAGTTTGCGTGCTGTTTTTAGGTTTGCTTTTGTTTTGTTTTTACAACAGCTTACATGATTCACCACTTAGGCTCAAAGCTCAGAGATTATCAGCATCATATCCCGGTGCATAATGCAAATAGTAATGCAGAGGTCATTATGCAATAATTCTGGTTTTAATACTATTGCTGAACAGATTCTGTGCAAATATCTCTGCTTTCTGGGAAGATTAACAGTCTGGTAACGCTGAGATAGGGCCAGCTCAGTATTAATGCCTCTATAGCATAGTCATGTTCCCATTTATTAACCTGAAAATCAAACAACAACACTACAGGCATGTCAAGTGCCCTTACAAAGAGTCAGATAAATTTCTGCTCTTCCCACAAGAGTAACTGTAATAACATCAAGAGAAGGGTACATAATAAAAAGTAAGTGCAAATGCATTGTGTCAGGTACTTGAAACCCTACAATTTCTGACTTCACAAAAAAAAAATCTAAGCAATTCTGCATAATAAATTCTTACGTACAAACCAGACTATGTGTGCAAATGCATCAGGCTCCTCATGTGTTCTATTTAGTCAGTTAAGCAGTCAACTTTCAGAGGAAATTTTAGTTATGTAACAATGGTTCAGCCAAGAAAAAGCAAGGATGTTGGCCTGGACAAATCAGTACAAAAAGAATAGGAAAATGGAACAGGGTAAAGGTCCACTAGAAGCAGAAATATTTTAAGCATTGTATCATCTCACTAATTATTTAATACTTACAACTGGAAAAAAAAAATTCAGCTAGGAGATACTAGGAGTCAAATTAGTGACTAGATGCATGAAAGTCTCCAGAAACTTACAGAAAGAAGAAATCTGAAATCAGGATGTGCTACATTCTTTTTGAAAGTCCATTTTTTACTGTCTTATGATAAAAATGCCACCCACTGGACATAATCTACTAGGATACAAACTCTAGCCCAGCAAACTTTAACCACTCCATACAATCAAGGAAAAAGATGGCTCAGACACAATCATCAGCACAGGGGTGTGAAACTCACGGCACATGGGCCGAATCCATCCAGCCCTCCACCTTATTTTATCCAGTCCGGCACCTTGATTCTACCTGGCAGCAGCCCCGAGCTCCTTGCCCCTACGCTCCTGCCAGTGCGCCAGTCGCAAGTGCAGCGTGTGACACGTGTTATGACTGCAGGAGCTTCTGTTCTCAGTGGGAGTTGTGAGTTTGACACCCCTGCATTAATATTTAATAGTATTTGACAATATCAGCCTACTAAAACAACAAAGGTATCATCCTACTTCTGGGGAACAAAATGCAAATATGCAGACTACTCCAGGGTCACAAATCTGCATAACATAAATGCCTTCCAGAAAGAAGAGGTCTACTGTCAGATGAGGCAACCTTTCACTTGCAGTAAGGAATTGGAAATACAGATATAAAATAACTTAATTTTTAATTTTCAGCTATTGATATCCTAAACTGAAACTGATGAACAGGGTGGGAAGAGTTAAGTATGAGGAAACATTTCCGAGTAGTTCTTAAATATAATGCATGCCATTACAGAATAACTCGAGATTTCCAAAAGTATTCTGCAAGGCAAATTAAGTCCAACACTGGCATTAAATGCCCAAACAAAAGTCAGAGGTTTATCTTTGGTTAATCCCTCAAATGTGTACCTAGCAGCAGCTAGGCAAGAGCTAGGCTTTTCTGGTAATTCTTCAGTATTTTTGGTGTGTTGTTATAGTGGCCCAACATAGGCTACAAATTAAAAATAAAATTGCTAAGAGTTCCTGGTCAAGCATCTTGGATGAGCTAAAGTCAAGAGAAGGATGAAGTGTTGATACCAAAGTACTTTATGAGTTATGACATGTATCTAGATTAAATAAAACTCCCCACTGATTATCAACAAAGAAGCAGGTAATTTCATATCTCCAGAAGAACTGACTCAGAAAAAATGGCTACACATTGCCACAAGTTTGGGTGGGGTTTTTTTTTGGTTAGCAATATTGGAATAGGGATTTAACTCAAAATAATAGAAGAAAACCATGGACTCCGTCATTTGTGCGTTTTTCAACCTGCCTCTGACACTACAGCTTTTAAAAGAAGCCTACCTGTGCTTCTAGTTCTGTGGTACCAGAGAATACATTATTAATAGCAAGTAGTAGGGTTTTTTTCTGTAGTGAGGATGTTTTAAGGAAGTTACATAACTTTATAGAATAACCTTCTATTTCAACACCAACCATAGCAAGACAAGTTAAAGTACAGCAGCTTAGTATAGTCTTCTCCATACTGTCCTAACAATGCATATGAGAAAGAGCTCTAGTTGAAAGACTACAGTTCCATTCAAAAAACTCTGGTTATTAAACTTGTTACACTACTAATAATAGTAAACAAAGCTATCTGCTCTGCATACAGATTTTCACTGGCAATTTGATACCATAGAAGCAAGGCTGTTTTATATGATATTTTATTCAAATTTTCATGTTTTATTCATATCAAGTCCAGCTTCTCTTTTACAAACAAAATTCCCTGCTGTGGGAATTTCTTGAGCAGATTATTTCTTATAAGTCTGTAAAATAACTTCAGTACCTAAAGTGATTAAATATAACTTAATACGGATATCTGTCAGGAAAATAAAGATTCACAGTTCAGAATTAATGGACACGTTTAATTGCTGCCCTCCTCAAAGAACAGCCATTATGAAAGCAGACACGCTTAAAATACATGGCCATGTATCTATCTCATGTGTACATCCTTCTTCATCGAAAAGCGATTAAGGCATGAATCTATTAGGCAACAGCAAGCTCAACACATTTGATGCATGAAATTGATCCAGCTGTTTGTGGGTTAAGGGGGCACAACACAGCTGATCATGACTTGCTTTCCAGAGGTCTGATCAGAGCAGTGAATGCAGATAGACAGCTACTCCCCCTCCGACTGTACTGCTTCCGCAATGCACACATACATACACAGTTAATGACAATGGTAAGCAGCCACACAGCTGAACAAAGAAATAGCACTTGTGAATCAAAAAAACCCAAATCTTAACCCCCTCTCCTTTGAGCAGAGCAATCTGTCTGGAATTCAAGGATCTGTACTCCACATAGCCATTCAAACTCACTTACAAACAATGCATTATTAAAACTGAACTACTTCAAAAGACAGGTAACTGCATCTTAAAGCTGCAGAAAATACAACTGCAGCGCATGAAAAAAAATATGGTGCACAGGAGGAATTTTGTTGTAAAGAAAGCAAGCAGAGGTAGGACAAGATACAAAGTTTAAAGGAAAAGTTCAAGAGACAAAGAGACAACTGGCCAAATACTTCCAAGAAGCCAGCATTCCAGAGGAAATGATGAAATTTATCAAGTATTTTACTAAGCAGAAGCTTCCAACATTACCTATAATTTTAGCAAGTGAATTGAAATTCACTTTGCAGCCTTATACATTCCTTTCAACACTGTTGGCTATAGATATACTGAAGTTTCCAGAGGAACAAAGAGTCCTGAAAACTTAAGTAGCAATTGAAACATAGGGGCTCTTTATCTGGAAGTGCAGTGAGAGCATGAGTGGTAACAGTTTTAAGCTGAAAGAAGGGAGATTGAGATCAGATATTAGGAAGAAATCTTACACTGTAAGGGCGGTGAGGCACTGGCACAGGTTGGCCAGAGAAATTGTGGATGCCCCCTCACTTGAAGTGTTCAAGACCAGATTGGATGGGGCTTTGAGCAACCTGATCCAGTGTAAGGTGTCCCTCCTGTCCATGGCAGGGGGGTTGGAACTGGATGATCTTTAAGGTCCCTTCCAATCCAAACCATTTTACCACTCTATGATTGTGAGAGACCTTGTTTCCTGGAAAGAAGATGTCTGGTTATTTTGTCTGTAAGCGTAATTTCTAAACTACAGGACAATTCTAAAGAAAGTTCATCTAAACCAAACAGCAATCATATCTCTTCTTCTAATCAGCTGTCTGTCATCCTAGACAACAGTTTTGCTTAAATGAAGATGAATTATTGTAAAATAATTTCACTCAAAACTGTGTTTAATAATTAAGGGGTGGCACCGACCAGCTAACAACTATTGCTGCAAACTAGTTAGATGTAAATGCTGCCATATAACACTTATTGAATTAAAAAACCCAAACTTCTTCCCTGTAACAAATTGTTTGCTAAACACCTAAGATGCTGCTGTTGCAAAATTAAGCCTAGAAGAATAGCTGCAGAACTTGAGAACCTTCTCGCATATACCATGAACAGATACTGTGTTTGCCAATACAGTAATGGCACTGTATCTACTATGTTTTAATTATATCAGAAGTTCTATATCAGTATGAATTGTTACCCTGGAAAAGCAAGCAATTGCACTAATATGATCTCATATACTGATAAATTAAAATACTACTCTATAATGCCATTAGCATTACTATTTCATTTTTTAAGACAATCCACACATTGTAAGGAGAACTACGTGTTCCTGTAAATAACAGTGTTTGAAAAGCATAATTTTACAACCAGTCAAGTTATGTAGTAGTATTGAAAACAAAAAAAATTCTGCATCAGTCTTCTGCTTTAGTCCATTATCTTAAACCTCGCTGGTTTAAGTTCATTTCTTTCAGGAGGAAAAATATCAGTAAAAACAAATTAAAAAATACAAACTAAAAAATATTCTCTTCATACAAGCTTTTATTTCAATTTTTTCCTTAATTAATCATCTCTCTCTCTCCACACTCCTCTTCTACAACGGAAAAACCCACAACAAACCCCCAAAATAAAACACAAACCACAGAGACCCCTATGTCTTTCCTTACTTAGAAGCTATCCACAAACTTTGAAGCACAGCACAGGAAACACCACTACTCTTTAATTCTGTCAATATTGATGGCTCTGTTTTACTGTTGGTGTACAGACATTAGGAATATACTGCTAGACTATCAGCAACTTGGCCATAAAATCTTCTCCGAATTTGACCTCACTGTGAATTTTTGCCTAACTTGTCACCTTGCATTTGTTTCTGTCAGTAGTGAGTAGTGTAGGTAAAAATCCTTCCTATCACCTTTTGAATGAACTCTGTGCCTTCTCACCACAAAATTTTAACATCTATTCCAATAATTCAGAGCTTAAAAGAAAGAATTAAAACAAACAGCAATAACAAAACCGCCACTGACATTACAGAGATGAAATTAAGGCCATATGGATTTTCAGGTAGCAAACTGCTCTCTGAAGACTGAAATACTACTTTCTAGGCCACGTGCAACTCCGCAAGTACTTTGGCACACCAAAGACTTTTTAGGATTCAACACCAAATATATGTAGCTTGAATATTTACAGCAACACTAATTGATTCCATCTGAGACACTGAGAGTTCTGATAAGTGACAAGCTTGTACGGCAGTCTACAAAGTCTCTAGATTACAAGGAGGTTTGTAAAAGACAACTAAGAACAAGAAGCTTTTTGTCCGAAGAACTAAATTCACTGTCCAGACAGAGGCATGCAATCCTGTGTAACTGCAGGAGTTCACAAATCAGGGGGGGAAAACCTTCATGAAAACCATTGCACAGGCTGTCAATTTCTCTGCAAGAGCAGGTATTGGTGTAAAAGCAAGGTGGGCGGCCTAGATAGACCCAAAGAGACTGATAATGCAAAGCCAGTGCACCAGTTCTTAGATGCTGTTAAGACACAAGGATGAAAAAGGCCAGCAATAGCTCCAGATGCAGCATGCAGATATCCCTGGCAAACTGCAGCGGGATCTGCAGACACAGCGCCACAGGAAGCCAGCTTCAAGCCCTTGCTTGAGAGCTGGCTAAAGCACAGGCACAAAGAGCCTTCATATCTTAGTTGTACTAAAAAAATATATATAGAATCTTAAAAAAGCTACCTCAACTAGAATTCTTTCACGTAACTCAGCAGACCTTGTAATGAATTTCTCAGAGGCAAAGTAGTTTGCAAAAAAACAGTAACTGGCCTTACACAGCTGACTTAATTTGGAAACTAAGCAAGACGTCTACTCAATGGATGGTCTCAAGGAAGTAGGACAACACAGAGAGGGTAGCTCCAGCACCGAGAGCCTCTGTAGTCACATTCCATAGCAGCATAAACTCACTTCAACATAAATCTTTAACAAGTAGTGAAGGCAGAGGCCTCCTAAGACCATCCTGAACAGAAGCAAAAGAATCCCCAGCGGCAACAGGCTCCACCGGGTTTATGGAAGACTTCAGGCATGGGATCATTGAATGCAGGCATGGATGCAGGGTAAGACCACTCATCCCACCTTAGAGCTAAGTGCACTATCATGATGCAGACATACCAATGGAATCCTTCAGCTCCTTCTGAAGCCACAGCTTGCTCACAAACATCATAAAACAAAAGTGCTAAGAAGGAACATATCCGACTTTCTCAAGTATGAACCAAGGGAATGTACGAGCAAGAAGAACCAGTAGATCTTCAGAGCTCAGTTTCTTTTATTATTTTCCCATTACATTTCACCCAGTCACATTAGTACCTTGTGGTTTACTACAGCACTTATTCCTGCAAAGTATCAAAAGCTGGGATTTGAAGAAATTTAAGTAGGCTAAGTACACAAATGGTTAAAGATGCCTTTTTGTACCCAGCTTTGGCTTCCTGTAACTGATTTTTACCCAAAATTTCTCCAGTATACATAAAGATCTCTTTAGTATCCAAGCTTTTTTCGCTAAACTCTGTAGAAGTAATGGAACATCATGAATTGCTTCCCGAAGACTAAACTGATACTTGCAATATTTGCTTAAAAATAAAAAAAAGCATATATACAAAGCAGTCCAAATTCATCAGTATACAAGGAGTGGACAAGCTGCATATAGACCACTATCCACACACAAATACCATTTTTCGAAGTCACCTTGTGCTGAAAGCAAGTTAGAGTTAAACGCCTGAAAAACAGTAAGGTGCTAAATAATTTGCCTGGTGGCTTCCTTACCATTTAGGGTATGGGTGTCAAAATTACAGCCCATGGACCAAATCCGGGCCTCCACCTTGTTTTATCTGGCCTGGCACCTTGTTTCTATCCAGTGGCAGCGCTGTGCTCCTTGCCAGTCGTGTGCAGTGTGCGATGCACATTACGCTGCAGGAGCAGGAGAATGGCCAAAGCTGTGTTTGACACCTCTGACTTCAGTATAAATGCATCCACCTCAACACAGAGGATGCTGGTACTAGCAAAATTCTTTTACTGTCTTAATTTCTTCCTTGGACACAGAAACCCAGTGGGGAACAACCACCACATGCTTTCATGACTGAGATTTCTTTCACAGACTTTTTGATTTAAAAGTCTCTACGCATTTTAAATCAAGAGCTAAACTGATGACAGACTTAACACGCGTACTATAGCTGACTGCTTTAAGAGAAGAAGTCTTATGTTCAAATGGTGAAGTCCCTCATAACACAGGAACAAAGATCAGGGTAAGGATGGGCTTCCCATCTGTCACATGCATAAAGATATAGGTGATAACAAACGTGTCAACAACCCACATTATTCTAAGTTGTTGCTTCAAAGAAGTCCTCTGATAACCCACAAGCGAACAGATGATTAGTTACTGTCATGGAAATACCTAAAGGTAACCAGGAGTGCCTTCACAGACGAGAGAGGCATCGAAGAAAAAAAGAACAAATAAAAGACTTCACAGCCTTCACAGATATAGTAGGCTACAGGTTGCACGCAGCAGCTTACCATTATTTGGGGCAAAACTGCCCTTTTCATTGGTCACACACATACACACAAGAAATTTTAATTAACTAAGTAGAATCTCAGCATAGAGGAATAGATTCAACATTTAATTAAAAAAATAACAAAATTCAGAGTTCACTTCCATGTTTTCCACATGCTTGCAAATAAACATTACTGTACTTAGAAGAGGCAGAGATGTATAGAAACCATGACTTCAAAAAGAAGGCTAAATTCAAAGTTGGTACATGGGAGACACCTCTCCTCAGTACTCACAGCTTGATTGATAAATGCAGGGTTTCTCCTCATGCTGTTTAAGTTTTATAAATGTCACATACCTAGATAAGATAATTAATACCAAGAAACAAGCTTAGATCCAATTTAGATTGCAGTCTCTCAAATCTAAGAAAAAGAGTCAATAAGAAAACAGGACTAGACAATACAGAAATAATGTCCTCACAGAAGGCTCCACTACTGCAATAACAGAAGATAATCTCTTTCAATTTTATTATTGTTATTCTTCTTTTTGGAAGCAGAACCAGCACAATAACTGAGATTTCTAGTAGCAAAAACTATGAAGTGCTCTTAAATAAGAACATATACTGATTGTATTAGAAAAGGTTTCCAAGGGATGCTAAAAGCAAGAAACAGCTTTAAAAGCAAAGCTATAATAGCATCTTCAAAATGTAGGCTGGTGTGAAATACCCTTTAATATACAATTAAACTAGTTGCTAAAAGAAACACAGTTATGTTAAAAGACAAGAGGTATTAAATAGTTTAGAAGCCACCACTGATTTGAGGGAGATAGGGGAGAGCAGAAGTTTCCTACATCCTGACAAAATCTCACATAGGAATTCCTGTCACAAAGTAACTCAAATTATATAACGCAGACTGACAATTCTGGAAATGAGAAATCTATGGCCTTGCAGAACACTTGAAACATGCAATGGAGAGAGAAAGGACTTTGCAAACATAAAACAGCAATCAACAACTTGGTCATAGAATCATTTAGGTTGGAAAAGACCCTTAAGATCACAGAGTTCCACTGATGAACAGAATGGTTTTTTAGAAGTGTTTACTCAGTGTTTCAGTGAATATAACCCATCTGTAATAGGCAGGGACGAATTCCACTAGATCAGGTTGCTAAAAGCCCCATGCAAAATAGACATGAACACTTCCAAGGAGGGTTAATCCACAGTTTCTCTGGGCAACTTTTGCCAGTGCCTCACCACTCTCATTGCATAAAAATTCTTCCTTATGTCAAATCTAAATCTACTCACTTTTAGTTTAAAACAACTGTTCCTTGTCCCGTCACTTCAGGCCTCTCTAAAAGGTCTCCGTCTGTCATTCTTACAAGCCTCCTTTAAGTACTGAAAAGCTGCAATAAGGCCTCTTAGGACCCTTCTCATCTCCAGGCTGAACAAGTCCAAATCTCTCAGCTTTTCTTCACAAGAAAGGTATTCCAGCCCTCTGGACCTGTTCTTACAGGTTCATGTCTTTTCCGTATTGAGGTCTCCAAAACTGAATCCAGTACTCAAGGTGAGGTCTCTCAAGAGCAGAGTTAGAGAGAATCCCCTGCCTCAACCTGCTAGTCACACTTCTTTTGATGCAGCCCAGGATGCAGTTGGCTTTCTGGGTTGCGAACGCACATTGCTGGCTTATGTCCAGCTTTTCTTTCACCTGTATCCCCACATCCTTCTCTGCAAACTTGCTCTCAATCCATTCATCCCCCAGTCTGTACTGATACTGGGAATTGCCTCAACGTGGGTACAGGACGTTACACTCAGCCGAGTTGAGTGGCCCACTCCTTAAGCCTGTCAAGGTCCCTCTGGCTGTATTCCTTCCGCCAAGCATATCAATGGCACTGTTCTGCTTGGTGTCACCTGCAAACCTCCTGAAGGGATACTCAATCCCACTACATTATTAATGAAGATATTGACCAGCATCAGCCTCAGTACAGACCCTTGAAAGATACCACTTGTTACTAATCTCCATTTCAATGAGACATTGACTGTAACTCTTTGGGTGCAGTCATCCAACCAGTTTCTCATCCATTGCCTAGTTTACCCATTAAACCCGCGTATCTCTAATTTAGAGACAAGGACGTTGTGTGAGATACCATGAGATGCTGTCTCCAATAGAGAGAAACAAAGTTTGAAAGAGAGAAATACAACAAGTATATTTGCACCTTATCAGTCATTTTCTAGTCTTCTAAGAAAGTAGTATAAAACCATAGAATCATTAAGG
>VWPV01000502.1:0-30813 GCA_013389885.1 Geococcyx californianus | reverse complement strand
CGTTTTAAATCTCCTGTGACTGCTGCCAGGACCACCCCCTGCGTTGTCAGCCACCCATATGACAGCTGCCACTTCCAGGATTTACGAGAGTAGCCCTGCTGACATCCTCTCTCAAGCTTGCTGCTCCTAGGGGATTCAGTGCCTGCCTTGAAAAGGTAGCTGGCTGCAGAATTTACCATTCCTGCTGCCAATCCCTGCCGAGTTTAAAATAATTGTTCACTTATTCTTCCAAATTCCCATTGTGGATCGTCTTTGCAATTTAATATTCAGCACTGATGCTTTGCTCTGTCTGCGAGGCAATTGACTATACATTGTTTCTGTTACTGACAAAAGTGATTGATCTCAATGAGTGGACTATAAGATTTGCTCTTAGTCAATGTGTTGCTTATGCCTTAAGGAAAAAAAAGACTCCCTGATGTCAATCTTGTGCAAATTTTCAGTTTCAATGATAAAGAAAAATCTCTGTTTCCACAAATAGGAAGAATTTTCATAAACTGATGAAAAACATTGGTATACTCCTGTTGTGCCAGGGATCATCTCTTTTGCAGAAGATTTTCCTCTTTTCTATATTCACCAAATCTATTTGTAATACTTTAAGTAGTACTTTTTGGGAATTCAACTTTCCCATTTTCTATCTATAACCATTGCTTGTAGATACGACCATTATCCCATGCCTTTAATTTTCACATTTGAATGGTTTTCTACATATAATGTCAAGGAGACAGTACCTGGACTCCCTATCAGCTGTTTGCCACTTGGTTAATCTGTCCAAGGCTATCTAAAGTGTGAGTCAGCTTACATGCAAAACTATTCTGTCACCAGCAGCCAGACAATTTTTTATTTTACTCCCTCTTAAGGCATACATTTTGCTGAGAGAAGTCAAAGACAAAATTAGCATGTGTAAATTGAGAATGCTGTCATTTAATTAAAAAAGCAGAATATGAAGAAAATTTTTGGTTTTTAAAATCCTACAAAAAGCAGTTGCCTATGATTACCACAGCTGAGAAGCAGCAGCTGTACTCACTTACTGTACGAATTTGAAGAACTATATTTAACTGCTCTCAGCATGTTCTCAAAAAACCCATAAACATTCAGTGAATGTTGACTTTGTTCTATGCTTATAAAGTACTTAGTTACTTCTGATAGGTCCACATTTGTTGCATCACGTGTTGACCTATGGGATGGAGTAATGACTTGAAGAAATTGCATTTTATTGATATTTCAAGATCTAATCAATATTCTGAGATTATTCCTAATTTGTGAATTAGAGAGTCTAGAATAATGAATATTATATGAAAGGGCTATCAAATTGCTGGAGGTAAATTAGACTACCGATGAAATGACTGAAAGTCATTGTATGAATAGATTGTGATTACAGTTCTTTTCTTTCTGCAACTCTCTTAAACTCCATGGAGAGTAGGCCTGAACTCTGCCTCTTCAGGAGTCTTCAAGAACATTAAGTTAATATTATTGTATATGCAGTCTTGATAGAAAGGCAATGATAGTTACTAAGAATCAACATTAAAAACTGATATAGAATACCCATGAATGAGCATCCAGGATTAGGTGAAAAGAGTACAAAAGGGAGAAGTTTACCATTTTGTGGTAATTGTTTCTGATCTGTTGGATGCTGACTTTTTCTGTGTGGGTTAACAAATTAATACTTTTTAGGTTAGAAGCCAGTACTTAAAAGTAAACATCATTCTGAAAGACTGTTAAAAAATGTAATGTCTTAAGAAGCAATAAACAGTTTGAGTAAAATAAAGATGTTTCATAAAAATCAGATGTGTTTCTAGTATTAAAAATACCATTTACAAATAAGTACTAAAATGAGGGGTTGTTGATTTAATTTATAGTTTTAAATGTTTTTATTTCTTCTAAAAACTCTGCATCGAGGAATTAACATTTTACTTAAGCTGGTCAATGATAGCGTAAGACACTAATTTTCATTTATTTTTCTAAGGTAAAATCAGTCTCTATGAGTAGTTTTGAAAAATAAGTTGTTTAAGGTTTAGTGGTCTTGCGGACTCCTGTTCAGTTGGCATGTGTGTTGAGACTGGAGTGTCTTAAGAGCGAAACTTCACATGTAAAGATGAATTTTAAGGATAAACTTCAGGAATTCAGCAGAAAATTATTTCTTATTACTAAATGACAGGTAGAATGCTTCTGTATATTAGATCTGATTGTTTAGAGCAAAACTCTGGACTATTAACTGTATGTAACAGGTCATCAAACCAAATGAAATTGACTGTCTTAGGTCATTCCTATTATCATAACAAATGTTTCATGGTGTCCTTGAAAATTAGAGCAGTTGTACTATAATTTTCCCCCTGTATTTCTTTATTGATGAGCAGGAGTATGTTTGTCATAATAATATTCCATAGCTTGCTTTGAGGTCATGTTTTAGATTTTCTTTTAAAGTTCTGCTTCAGACTGACATCTTAGTGTCAGGGGAAAAAATCTATTTGTGAAAATGGAAGGGGAGAGTTACTTAGTTTCATATATGTGGTGAGGCAGAAAATCAAAGAAGGTTTTTGTTTTTGTAAACTAATTTTTCTTTTTAGTATCAGTAAATCAAGTACTAAAACTGGAGACCAGTTCAAGAAAACTCTGTTTATTAATTTTAAGAATTTCTAACTGAAGTTTGCTGAAAATGGTAAGTATATATTAAACAGACTTATCCTAAACCTTTCTATAGTTTGTCATATTAAATCACTGGTACACCTTATATGCATCTGGAAACAATGCATTTACAATTTTATATTTATATCTTAATAGCATTACATGTACATGTATGCTATATTTTTTGCTTCTGCCATTCCATTCTTCCTGCTTTTTGTAGAATTTAAGATATTTTGATTAAAAATAATTCTCTTAATTTAGTCTAAAGCAGTGCTATTGCCATGGTGAATTCTGAAAATTTCTGAGGATGGAGGTTTCAACATTTGTCGCCTTACCCTCTTGATTAACTTTTCCTTAATGTCTAATCTGAATCTTCAAAGACGTGAGCAGTGATGACAGGTTATTGTTGAAACATCATGCAGTATGGAGAGAAGCATCTTTACCATCAGTTCTAAGCTGCATTCAAAGAGTTGCAGACTGGTATTAAATTTTCTCTCAGCTTCCCTTTAGCTTGGCTAAAAAAGTTCAACTCAAGTTTTTGCCCAAGGCATTTTAACGCTTTTAGTTGGCCGACTGCTGAGATGCTTACTTCTCCTACAAATTAATATTCTTGTTTTTCTCCTATGTCTTGTTTTGGTTTCTGTGTTTTTAGAGACTCTTAAGTGCCCTCCTTCCTTCTTTATTAGCCTCTTCATGGACATATCTGAATCATGATACTGCAACTACATTATACATCTGGTAGGTCTCTGAAAATTCATTGAAATCTTTAGGTCAGATAACTCTTACGGTGGTCTTCATCAATTATAAACCATCCTTTTGTCAGAATATGTATTATGTCTGTACCATTACCTTCATAGGGAGATACTAATGCAGAATATTTAGTGAATGGTGGGAATTATTTTAAGTGAGCTATTTTGGATGTTTTAAATTATCATATCTTGCTACCAATGATTATGTCTAATAAATTTGCAGATAAACAGCAGCTAGAAGTTTTATGGTGTGTGTTTGGAAACCTTCCTTATAAATGTCATAAAGATTTTCACAGAAGCATCTCAAGTGCACTGGCACATTTGTTACACACAGTCAGTGGCTGTCAGATCAGTTTTTTCCAGTACTCCCTTTTCACTAGTTAGGCAGGAGCTTTCTTGGGAGATAAAATCTTCTTTAAGAAATAACTCTATTGTCTCTTTTATGTTTGCTATGAGATAGGGCAGTAAAACATGGTCACATATAATTCTCTAGTCTGTGCTTCAGTTGTTCATAGTGGAATTAGGTTTCAGTTGACCTCTCGCTCAGTGGCATATATATGAACATAACACTTTGTTTATGAAACTTGCTGTTGAAGAAAAGAAGCAGTATATCAGGAGTAGCTAAGAATATACAGCAAATCAGCTCAGTTTTTTTCTGTAATTAATATGTTTACAAACTCATAGTAGTGATTAGCAATTTTCTGTTTGAGCTAAACACATTTGGTAGTGTCATAACAAGAACTGGCTGAACTCAGTGTCTCCCACTGCCCATATGATGGAAAATCAGTATATATCATTAGCAAACAGTTTAAAAACTGCCCCCAAAGAGTAGCACTATGTATTAAGATGATAGGATAGAAAGCAGTCAATGCAGAAAGCTGGAGATTTCAGAATCACCATAGATTTTTCCTATGCAAATGTTTTCTGAAATTTCTTTATAATGTCTGTTACATTTGAGTGATGAATGTGTACAGTAAAATCTTCACAGGGACACATGGCAAATGTTAAAATTGTCATGAACTATCCTGATAAACTTTACATTTCTCTTATTGCTGTGCTTATTTTATAGAAATTAATTGTTATTGTTCTACAGAAATGCAGTTCACTGTGGGATTCCACCTTATCTTCCCCTGTTATAATGCTCTGTTTCTTATTTAATTATCAGTGTGAGAAAAGAAGTAATTTCAGTTAGTCATTGCAGAGGGAAAACTACTTTAAACATACCAGACTGCTTAGTAGTAGAGTTAGCTCCAAAAAACAGTCTGTAGTTTTGCTTCACTCCAACATTTACTATATTAACCATCATAATGCTTTTCTTGTTGGGTATCACTGATAAAATTTTGCAAGTATCATTTAATCTATCATTTTCATGGTCAAAATGAGGTTTAGGTTGTTTTATCTTCTTAGAATGATTTGGAAAAAAACAATAGCTTTAAAATTTCAAGATTGATTACGACAGTAGTTGCTTGGCATTTAAATATCATTGATCACCTTTTCCTTGTTGAAGTTGGGAGTGTTTTCCAATGACACTAATGAGGAGTTCTACCCTCCTGACCTACTTCCAAATAAATATTCAAAAAAATAGGATGTCCAAAAACTTAGACAAGACTTCACCTAATTTGAATGTCTGCATGTGATTCAGTTTATTCACTTCTCTCTGCAAGTCCAATCATGTCTGTTTTGACTAAAAGAGATGTTTCAGAAGGGATCCAACTTTGATATCAACATACTTGAATATCAGATGCTTCACAGGATTCCTGTTATATTATGACTTCTGAAATGTTGAATGAAAATGTTAAATAGTGAATGAAGATGTTAAATTGCTTATGAGCTTTGCTAACTGAAATCTTTGGTGGACATTTTGATACGTTTTTTTTCCCTATGTGTTAGAAATAGCATAGTCAAATTCCTTTTCTCGTCCTTCTCCCTTCCACAGAGAAATAGTGAAAGTAATTATGAGTACAGAAGACCTGAATCATAACATTCACATTTAATTAACTTGAATCATCTGGGTCATTTTAATGATTTGTTTCCTCTAAACTCCTATGATACCTTAAAGGGATATGCGCATGGGCTAGACTCGCTGACCAGCCTACATTCAGAACTGTGTGTGCCAGTTTAACCTTTGGATGAACAACTTTGGCCTTTTATAGGAGATACAGGTCAAAGGAAGAATGATCAACTGAGGGGAATAAGTCATGGGGCACTACAGTGACTCAAGCAGACTCTATACAGTCTGAAAGCAGGCTAACAGAGGTGTTGTTGCTAAAGAATAGTAAACTCTTCATCTTGATCTGAAGGTCTTTGTCCTGGCATCTTTGGTGTTCGTTTTAAATGTTCTGTCTAAGTAAATGTTAATCCTGATGGAAAATGAAAATGTAATTCAAAATGAAATGTTGGATTTTCTCAGAGGATAGGAACTATGACTTTTCTCCTACTTATTTGTCAGTTTTTAGGTTTTCTGGGTAAGTTAAAACATTAATATACTGAGAAAGTAAAAACTGATGGCAAGAAATTGTGGTACCATGATGATTATATATCATTTTTGTGGGCTTTTTAATGTACCTTCAGAAATAATAAACATGAATTGTAGTTATTTGGAAATCATAGCTGATATTTTGAGGTGAGAAACCTTCAGATTAAATGTAAACTTTAAACTTCAGTTCCAGTTCTTTTTATAGTTGGATGGTTGTAAGTTAGAAAAAAGAAGAATGGTTTTAGAGTACTTGTTTAGGTGTGGAAGTAGGGCCACATAATGATTTGAAATGTAAAGGTTTGGTAAAACTAGGATTAATTTTACCTAGGAGAAGAATTTTATCAACAAGTTTGAGTCTACACTCTTAAGAAAATCAAATCTAATTTGCAGTGACAGCTGTAATGTGGTTTTGCTGGTAAGGATCTTCCACACAAGGTCTCCTACACAGATGTAGCTGTGGATGTGGTGTACCTGGACTTCAGCAAAGGCTTTGACACCATTTCTCACAGCATTCTGCCTGAGAAACTGGCTGCCATTGGCCTGGACAGGCACACCCTCTGCTGGGTAAAGAAGTGGCTGGATGGACTGGCCCAAAGGGGTAAATGCAGTTAAATCCACTTGGAACTCAGTCATGAGTGGTGTTCCCCAGGGTTCAGTGCTGGGTCCAGTCCTGTTCAATATCTTTATTCAACATTCTGGATGAAGGGATTGAATGTATGCTTAGTAAGTTAGCAGAAGACACCAAGCTGGGTGGAAGTGTCAATCTGCTTGAAGGAAGGAAGACTCTGCAGAGGGATCTGGACAGGCTGAACCGATGGGCTGAGACCAAGAAGATGAGGATCAACAAGGCCAAGTGCAGAGTCACAACGACCCTATGCAGCTTTACAGGCTTGGGGAAGAGTGGCTGGAGAGCTGCCTGGCAGAGAAGGACCTGGGGGTCTTGTTTGACAGACGGTTGAACATGAGCCAGCAGTGTGCCTAGGTGGTCAAGAGGGCCAATGGCTTCTTAGCCTGTATCAGACCCAGTGTGGCCAGCAGGAGCAGGGAGGGGATTGTGCCCTTGCACTCAGCACTGGTGAGGCCACACATTGAGCTCTGTGTTCAGTTTTGGGCCCCTCACTACAAGAAGGCCACTGAGGGGCTGGAGCGTGTGCAGAGAAGGGCAATGAGATTGGTGAGGGAGCTGGAGAATAAGATTGACGAGGAGAGACTGAGGGAATGGGGGTTGTTTAGCTTAAAGAAGAGGAGGCTGAGGGGGGACCTCCTCGTTGTCTACAACTACCTGAAAGGCGGTTGTGATGGGGTGGGTGCTGGTCTCTTTCCGCAAGTAACGAGCAATAGGATGAGAGGAAATGGCCGAAAGTTGTGCCAGGGGAGGTTTAGACTGGAAATTAGGAAAAATTTCTTCAATGTAATGATAATTAGATTGGAAGAGGCTGCCCAGGTAGGTAGTTGAGTCACCATCCCTGGAGGTGTTTAAAAGATGGGTGGATGAGTTTGTTACGGATGTGGTTTAGTAAGGTGATGAAGGTGATTATTAATAATTNAGGGCAATAAGGTCTCCCCTGAGCCTCCTCTTCTCCAGGCTAAACAACCCCAGCTCCCTCAGTCGCTCTTCACAGGGCTTGTGCTCCAGCCCCCTCACCATCCTCGTTGCTCTCCTCTGAACACCCTCTAACATCTCAATATCCTTCCTAAACTGAGGGGTCCAGAACTGGACACAGCACTCAAGGTGCGGCCTGACCAGTGCCGAGTATAAGGGGATGATGACCTCTCTAGTCCTGCTGGTCACACTGTTAGTGTAGACAGGGAGGTATTTGCAGTCTGAAACTTTTGTCTCCAAAATGGTCTCTCAATTCTACGTAACAATTTCTTTCGTGTTTCCCTTCAATTTAGGTGGGAAAGCTATACACATATGACAGTCACAGTTTAGTCTAATCTGTAGTGTATCCTGATTATTTTGTATGTTAATAGTACTTTATAATTTTCAGTCTTTTTGAGGGAAATGTTTTTCCATTTTACAAGTGGACATACCAGCCATCTACCTTGCACCTAAATACTTTGAACAGAAGTAAGATGTTACTTTTTGCTTCATATATGTCTGATAGCTTATCATTCTTTTACACTAGGTGGACATCAGACGTTTCTAATTTTCATAAACTGCTCATTTAAAGAATTTTTTTTATTTGTGTGGTTTAAAATAACGTCCACTGCTTGTTTACACAGAACTATGGCATAGCTAAGACACTGAGTCCTGCTTCATGATAACTTTATTTAGTATAATCTCCCATTTTATTACTTGTGTTTTAGCAAAGTTAAATCTCTCTGCTTGTCTTTCAGCCAAAGGAAAACTAAATTAATTAAACTCTTCTGTTACTGAACGATGTGTCTCTATGTTACAAGGACTAAAATACTCTAGTGTGGCTGAAACTGGAAGCATATCTTACCTTATTAGGAGTTGGTTTAAACACGTTTTCACAGGAATTACTGGCACTTTAATGGGGCAGGTTGTTTCATTTCCCTTACCAACACTGGGAGCTGTATGTCTTTTAGAAGTTTTTATGACTCTGTTCCCATGGCAGTATCTCTAAAATCCAGTATTTAGTTTATAAGACTCACTACCTTTGAATAATTTATTTCTTCATTGTTTATATATATTCTCCTAGTAATTTAAAAATACTTTTTTCCTATAATTGACTAATTCATTAGTTTGCTTTTTAGACAAGTTAGTCTGTAGCTGAGGGAAAAGAATCTCATATAATGAAGAGAAGGAGGAAGAAGATGATATAATTCATGGTGCCTTATTTCTTAGATAGGAAATAAATATACAGAATAGTTGACCTATAATGACTTAAAATGTAGCTACTTGGTTGTATCTAGTACATATGTACTTCTGTTTGATGTTTGTGAAGTAAAGTGTTCTCTGTGAGAGCTGTGTAGGATATCTCCTATGAGATGCTCCGAATACGATTGTTACCGGGTGTCAGCCTGCAGAGTAGGAGCTTCTTGTGAAGCAGATGTGCACAACTTCAAATAATGTTTCAATCAGCATGGCTGTGGGAGGCAGAAGCAAGGACCCTGTCAGCTGAGGTACTGCAGACAAGTTGGTTAACATTTAAAAGAACTAACTGAACTGTGAAGACTGACATTTGCATCATAAAATCAGGCTTTATTTAACTAAGTTAAAGCATTTTAAGTGTGTTCAGTCTTTTGGTTTAATAAAATAGGAGCAATGAAGAACTGCAGAATTGAAAACAGATTTGCTCCCATTTTATATGTCAGGTTTACTTAGTAGATATATTAATTTTGACTTTTTTGAACGTTAAAAGCTATTGATGCTTTTCGAGAACAATTTGAGTTTCACTGTGCTTATGCATGGCACCAAGTTTGACCTTTAAATAAAAGTAAGGAATTGTGCATTTCCTACAAAGCAATTCTGGGATTCTGAGAGAAGGGAGTGTTCCTTTCTTCCCATCTCATTTCCTTCTACAGATTTATGTCTCAGTTTAAGGAAACTAAAGGTGGTGTCTTCCCAAAAAACATCACAACCTTTGAAATTTATAGACTTTAATCAGAAAATGTATAGAAAAGGATAAAAGTTCTTAATTCCAAATATATATATATCTATACACAAATATACATATACACATATATATATAAAATCAAAACTAGAACAGGACACACAGCAACATCCTAACCCAAACCTTTAGATAAAGTAAGATTTATCCCTGCTTCTTTTGGTGCAGTTATATTTACTGTCAGCACACAACATCGCACTCCGGGAGGTAGCAGCCACTCTCTCTTTGTCCTTTTGTCCGAAAGCTTTGGGGGGAGGTGCAGTGGAGGTGCAGAGGAGTAACAACTTCGTTGCAGGTGACGTCGGCCCCCAGGGAGTCTGCAGCAATTCCAGGCGGTGATGACCGCTCTCTCACCAAAGGACAGCACAGGGTGTGTGGAGTTGGGGCTGAGCCAAGGGAGCTCCCTCCAAGATACCTCCACCAGCCCAGCAAAACAGTTGCTCCTGCTCACAGCAGCTGCCGAATGGAAGTGGCATCAACCAGAAGAAAATTCTCCCCCTCTTCCCCCCTCACATCTGCCCAGGCCTGAAACTCAAACTCAAAGCAATCAATCCACCCCTCTGTCACCCATCCTGCTTCCTCAAACCCTTTGTTGTTGGCAAGGGAGAGAAAAAATCCCTGAAAGATTTTGCAACTGTAACAAAAACTAAGGTACCTTTCCTCCTATCATTTCAGAGGAGTGGTTTACACTGTTGCTATGAAATTACAGCATTGCCTGGGTGATGAGAACAATGCCAAATTCCACTTCCTCCTCTCCCACTAGTCCATCCATTTGAGCAGGAGCTATTTCACTACTGTGTTTATACTCCCTAATTGTCTGCTATGTTATAGACCGTTTTCTTACGAAAAGCAATGTGGATTCTTTTTTCACTTGGGCAAAAGCTTTTTCTAAACTGGATTATGCTAATGATTCATTAAGTGATTTTTTTTTTCTATACTGACCCTTCCTCACTGATGTAATGTGGTGTCTAAAGTGGTGAGAAAACAAAGTTGATGCTGAAAGCAGATAATACTTCACTTGATTGATTTTTGTGTATTCAGACAAAAGTTATGTACAACTTAGTTGATGGCAATGTCTGCTTCCATGATCCCTTTCCTAATCCCCTGTTTTTCTCTCCACTGTCCTCTTATGTAAGTGCAATTGCTTGTTTTGGTTACATAGTGACTTAGATCAGGGAGCTAATGTGACAGAAAAAACTACATTCTAAGTGGATCAGTGGATAGTAAAGTATACCTGGAGTGGGTGTGGATAAGCGTACAGGTAGGCCGCACCTGCAAAGGGTACAGTAGTCTTAGTTTCATAAATGTACAGAAGAATTTTGAAAATTTTAGAACTAGTTATACCAGAATTCATAGGAGCAATCTTTAATCAAGTTTCCTGAAAATAAACATGTGTTCATAAAATTATCCATCTTTGCAAATGTAAACCTAAATTTACCTCTAATTTCTTTTTTTTTTTTTTTTTAACATGATGACCAGGAAGTTAGGGATAGTATGATTTTACTTGTGTAGTTCTAAAGCCGTTTGAATACTGGAAAAGAAGTCCAACTTAGCTGTTTAAAAACTGATTGAACTAAAATTATTATGCAATTTTTCCATAAAACATAATTACATGAAAAAAATATTTTGTTTGAAACTGTAGCCTTCCAAAGAAATGTATCAATTTCCATTAAATTTTCTTGGAATGGTCTCAGCTGCATGGCAAAATTTTGGAGAGAGAAAATGCAGAGCCTCCAGAACCTCAAAGGACAAGACAGTCCTGTGGATGGTGGGAAACAGTTTTCTTTTTTACAAGAAGAGATTAGAAATGTATCTTCTAAGTGAATAGTCTGAAATTAATAAAAGCCACCTTTCAGTTACTAATTTGTATCAAATTCATAGAATCATAAATCATAGAATCACTCAAGCTGGAAGTCCAACTCCTATCCCTACACAGGACACTCCCAACATTCACACTATGTGACTGAGGGTATTGTCCAAATGATTCTTGAATGCTGGCAGACTCAGTACTGTGACTACTTCCCTGGGGAGCTGTTCCAGTGCTCCACCACCTGCTGGGTGAAGAACCTCTTCCTAATACCCAATCTAAACCTCCCCTGGTGTATCTTCCTGCTATTACCTCTAGTCCTATCATAGATTGCAAGAGAGAACAGGACCTGTTTCACCTCACTCCCTTGTGAGAAGGCAGTAAACAGCTACTAGATCCCCCCTCAGTCTCCTCCTCTCCAGGCTAAACAGACCAAGTGACTTCAGCTGTTCCTGAGATGACATCCCCTCCAGACCATTCACCAGCTTGTTGGCCCTCCTTTAGGCACTCTCCGGTAGTTTTATGTCCTTTTTATACTGTAGCACCCAGAACTGCATACAGTACTTGAGGTGGGGCCCCACCAGTGCAGAGTACAGTGGGACAATCACTTCCCTCAACCAGCTAGCAATGCTGTGCTTGTTGCAGCCCAGGACATGGTTGTCCCTCTTGGTTGCCAAGGCACACTGTTGGCTTGTGTTCAGCTTGTTTCCAACTAGAAGCCCTAGGTCACTTTCCACAGGGCTGTTCTGCAGCCTCTCAAACCCCAGTCTATATGTGCATCCAGGGTTGCCATGTCCCATGTGCAGAACCCAGCACTTGTCCTTGTTAAATTTCATGCTGTTGGTCATTGTCCAGCACTCCAATCTGTCAAGATCCCTCTGCAGGGCCTCTTTGCCCCCAAAAAGTGTCGACAGCTCCCCCAGTTTTCTGTCATTGGCAAACTTTGTCAATAGGACTTAGAGTCCTTCATCCAGGTCATTTATGAAGATATTGAAGAGCACTGGCCACGGGATAAATCTCTATGGGACACCACCAATGACTGGGTGTCAACCTGATGTAACTCCATTCTCTATGGCTATTTGAGCCTGACCCATCAGCCAATTGTGCACCTATTGTATTATGTGTTTATTCAGCTGTATTCTGGACACTTTGTTTATGAGAATACCGTGAGAGACAGTATCAAAGGCTTTGCTGAAATCCAGAAAGATTACATCGATGGTTTTTCCCTGGTCGACTGGTTGAGTTACCTTGTCTTAGAAGGATATTAAGTTTGTAAGGCAGGACCTTCTTTTTGTAAACCCATGCTGACTGGGAGCAATGGCTATGTCTTTCAGATGGTTTTTGGTAGCTTCCAGGATGATCTCCATAATCTTACCAGGCAATAAAGTTTAACTGACAGGCTGTAGTTACTGGGGTCATCTCTGCTGCCCTTCTTGAAGGTTGAGACATCATTCATTAGCTTCCAGCCAGCTGCTACTTCTCCAGATTCCCAAAAGCATTGAAAAATTATAGAGAGAGGTCTCACTATAACGTTGGCCAGCTCTTTAAGTACCCTTGGATGAATTGCATCAGGTCCCATTGACTTGCAGGGATCCAGCTCTAGCAGCAGATCCTACTGCTCGGGGGTGACTGGGAGATTGTTTGCCCAGTCATGATCCTCCAGCTCAAGGCCCTGGGGGAGCCTGAGCCTAATGTCATTGTTGAATACTGATGTAAAAAAAACCATTAAAACTCTCTGCTTTGTCTAATTTGCTGTTAATGAGGTGCCCGTGCTCATCAAGTAATGGTTCCATGTTGTTTCTGGCCTGTCTTCTACTATTAATATATTTGAAGAAGTCTTTTTTATTATCCTTCACAGTGCTGGCCAGCTTCAACTCTTATTGAGATTTGGTCGTGTAAATTTCTGCCTTACAGGGGTGAACAGAATTCCTGTAGTCCTCCCATGTCACCTGTCCTTGTTTCCACACCATCTTCTTATGCCTCAGTAGAAGATCCCAACTCAGCCAGGTTGGCCTTCTGCCTCGCTTGCTTGACTTCTGGCAGTCCCGAGGTCCTGTGCCCTTTGGAGGTGGTGCTTAAAAAGTGACTAGCACTGATGTAGCCCAGCATCATCAAAATTATTTTCCCAGTGGACCCTGATAAGCCATTCCATGAGCAACCTGAAGTCTGCTTTCCCCATGTCCAGGGTTGAGGTCTTGTTGACAGTTTTCCTTCTGTTACCATATGTGTTACACTTGACTGCTTCATGGTCGCTGTGATCAAGGCAGCCTGCAGTCGTCATCACCCACCATATCTTCTCTGTTGACCAGAAATAAATCAAGAAAGGCACCTTTTCTGGTTTGTTCCTTCAATATCTGTGCTAGAAAGTTATTGTCCAGGGAGCTCAGGAATCTTGTTTTCACACAAGCTATGGGAAAAGCAGGAAATACCAAACATTTTAGTGAATGTAATTTTACATCAATTTAAGTAAATTGGTATTTACTCAATAGTATATACTCAGTATATTGTCTTACATAATATTGAGTTACTGTCTCATACTTAATCCTTTTCTTCCTTATTCCTCTAAAGCTTCTATGTTATTTCTTCAAATTGTTTAATTGCTATTACCTTCAAAACAGGCATAGCTCCCTATTAGTTCTTTTTCTTTTTTTTATTCTTTTTCATGTATCTCTTTGAGGTTGTAAAATTGGTCTGAGGATATATTGCCATCTTCTGCCAATAAACACTATACACAATGTTTTTGCTGTTTCTACAGTTAACTATTAGGAATACTGCCTGAGTTTAAGTAATCCAAACCTCATCTGAATCTTTCTCCTTTTTGCTGTTTATTACATGTGCTTTCCAAAAAAGGTCTACAGAACATATGCTTAACATGGTGTAATAGATTTAATGATACAGAGCTCTGACTCCAACTAGAAGGACAGACCAATAGGTAAGAGCACAAATCTAGAAATGAAGTGCTTTTAATGCTTGGAAAAAGGTATCAAATTTTATGAGAACCAGTGTATTTTGATCAAATTCAGCCAAAAGTTTAAAAGCTGGCCTTTTTCTTTCTTCTTTTGAACTGAAGTTTTTCTCTGAGAGATTTGCTTGATTTGGAAAAAACCCTACTACTCATATCTCCCCCCATTATTATGTTTTGGGATGAACAAAGTATGTTTTTCCATTTTGGAAATTTAAATTTCTTTTTTTTGTTTCATTTTATAAAAAAAGCTTGACAAACCTTTCTCTCATCTTCTGATCTTCGTGTTCCCAGTCTGATAATCAGATAAAAAAAAAAAAAAAGGAATATTATGAAGAGTTCTGCTTTATATGCCATTTAAAGTGTTGTGCTGAATATACGTAGTGCATTCACATAACACTTCTCCGTCTAGAGTCACTATGCTCTCTGCTAGATAACTCCAGCCATACTGGCATTGTGCCACCTGGCCTTTACCTCCCCCAGCTAAATGCAGTTATTCCTTACCTTAACTGGTGTGTCAACAGGGCAGTAGGAAGTACACAGTCAGGATCTCTATTGCAAGGTCATTTAATGCCTGTTACAGTCTCAGTCTCCAAATGAGTAGTATCAGGATTCAGATCATCTTAAAATAACTCCTCCGAGGAATTGGTATTACCTAGGTTGACTTTTTTGCTTTAATCTATACCAGTGATTTTTTTCATAATGGTAACAAACAGATATAAACCTCCAAGGTGAGACAATATTTAGGAAACTCCAATGAAATAATTGAAAGGACATCTTGTAGGACAGAATAAAATAACCAAAGGAGCATATTTTATTTCCTACTTAAAGCTAGTATTTTGTGGCTGTACCTGTCAAAGATCAGAAATTTCTCTTTGGCTTCGAGATCAGAATTACTGCTAAAAACCCCTGCAGATCAAATTGGCAAAACCTCAAACGATCATGCTGGCTAAATTGTAGTGAATGCCAAATCCTTAGAGTACAGCTTCAAATATTCTTAAATTTACTTTGTTAGGTGCCACTGTATTTTCACAGTATCACAGTATCACACTATTGTAAGTTTGGAAGAGACCTTTGAGATCATCGAGTCCAACCTATGGCCCAACACCTACACCTATTACCTACACCTACTCCTACTTGTTAGTTACACCATGTCACTAAGTGCCTCATCCAAATTCTCTTTGAACACCTCCNAGGGGCCCACAACTGGACACAGTATTCAAGGTGCAGCCTGACCAGTGCCGAGTATAAGGGGATGATGACCTCTCTAGTCCTGCTGGTCACACTGTTCCTGATGCAGGCCAAGATACCATCGTCCTTCTTTGCCACTTGGGCACACTTGGAGGCACACTTTGACACCAGGATTTTCTGATGTTCCCATTAGTATACTTTCTTGTTTTATTCTGTCCTAGAGTTGGTTTGTTACAGGTGGTTAATATTGGTAATTGTGGTTTGGTGTTTACATTCTTCAGGAATTGTGTAGTATTTAGGTAGCTCAAGTAATTATTGAAAAAATATTTGTTAAAAGACCTTTTTTTTTCCTCTGTGTGCGTATATGGAGGTATGTGAGTGCTGCAATGCTCATACGCATTTCATTTTAATGATTATAAATATAAAGCTTTTGGCGACCTGAGTAGAAAGCATTGTGATAGGGTTCTCATAATATGAACTACTTCAGAGAATGCAGGAGCAGAAGCAGTCTACATCCATGTAATCACTTGTGAATTTTCAGCAGGCAAATTGCAAATACAGTACTTGAATTGGTTTAGGACAATAGGGAAGACCTCTTAAACTATGTGAACTTTTTAGTAAATAGGAAGATTTTTAATTCTTTTTTATACCTATACAAAAAAAGAAATCTGCCAGTGAAATTGTTTCTTTTTGTGTGGTAGAGAACACCATGTCCTGCACCTTTGGCATGGCTTCTTGTAATTAAGTTTAACTTTCCAGCTGCCTTGCAGAGCAGTCCACTAAATTGTGCTTTGCCCGGCTTGTATAGTTTAGCAAGACCAGTAGCTAAGATGGTACTGACTGCATTTTTCTCCACTATTTCAGCCTAGATTTTCCTTCCAAATTGTAGTTTTAAGGCAAAAGCAGCACTTACAGTCCATTTTTCATTCTTACTTCAAATATTTATTTTTTTTCTAGTGATTCTTCACCACTGTTTTCTTTCTACTTTATCTCTCTGGTAGCTTCTTTTCTCCCCCAACAGGTGCCAGCTTGGCACTGTGCAGGCTTCCTCTGGACTTGGTGCTGTGGCTGTTTCCAAGGCTGATGAACAGGGAGCTCTTATTTGAGCAAATGCAGCTGGAATTATGTTCTTCTTTCTCCTCCTTCTCTGCCCTTCTCCTACCCTCCTGGCCCCCCTTCTCCTCCTGCTCACTCTGCAGCAGTGGTATCCTCACAACCTGCTAAGCCAGAGAGAGAGCGAGCACTTCATCTCCTGCCAAGAGCAAGCCTTGCACACAGCTAGGCATTGTGCCACAGCTAGCTTGGATAGATGCTTGTTTCAATTAGGATAGTATGCACTGCACAGGTCTGTAGCTGCGTTTAACAGCAATGCATCTCTTCTTGCTGAAATGACAGACGCAATTGCCACCAGTCTTCCCTCTTACTTGGCTTACCTTCTGCTTTAAAATAAAACTGAGTCTACCTCATGAACATCTATTAAAGAAGTAATAACAACAGTCATTTAGAGCTGTTTACTGCTTTAGTGTTAAAATATAAAATGGCACTACTGCCTCTTGGAATTTTACTGTCCTCTTATTGTATCTGAACTATAAAAAATGGCCCAGTGAAGTTTATTTTACTAAGGAAATCAGCTGTTCAAGTGCAAGAAAGAAGCAAAAGGAATATATCATCACTTGTAAGTTAGTTCTATTTTAGAGCAAAGTTTTGTCCCTTACTCATTATTAACTAAAATATCTTCACAACAGATCTGCAAATGCATATTAGGAAAGTGGAATATTAGCTTTAAGCAGTAATATTAGCATGACTTTAGCATTAGTATTTAATATTAGCATTAATATAATCTTTAGTATTGAATTTTGGAGACAATAGAACAGCAGTGACAAGGATGTAAAAGACCTACCCTAGGTTTTGTAACAAATCATTGGTAGAGAAAGAACAGATGTGTATCCAGGCACTGCTGGTGCTCTTGGAAAAACAAACAGGCTTGAGAATGTCTGAAAAGTCAGTCCTTAAACAACATATTTCTTGTCACCTGTTTCCTTTTCTTCCTCACGCAGTAATTGTGGGAGAGGGGCTGGAAAAAAAGAACTTGAAACTTTCAGTAACTTGAAAACTTTCTTAGACTGCATAGATGTCAATATTAAAGCTTACATAGATGTAACATGGCAAACCAATGCAGTCTCAGTGAAATAAAATTTGCAACATCAGGAGAAGATCCAATACCAACAAAAGCATATGTTAAAGTGCAGCTCATACATATTGTGTGCCTTCATATAAATAGCTGTATGTATGGTTGTTAGGACATACAGAACCTTAGCACTTTATCTACTGCTGTGTGAAAGTGATTGTGCTGGAAATGTCACCTATACTTAGCCTGCTCAAGTGGCACCCACTAAGTATAGGAAACGGATAGCTGCATCCTGATGAAACAAAACGCAACTGTGTCCTAAAGGCAAGCAACACACTTTTGCAGTCAGTCTGCCAGCTGAAACATTCTGCTTTAGACATGCTCACATTTTCCTAAGGAACAGGATCATTATAGCTGTCCTTTATTATTACTTCTTTGGCTGCACATACAAGTTTGATTCCCTGAATATTTAAAGGGACACAGCATGCAGGGGATCACATAGAGGGGTGTTGTTCTGGGCTTGTCAGAATACTCCCTAATTGCACCTTCCTCACTGCCACCCTTCATCACTGCTCTCTTTAATTTTCTAGTGTTCTTCACTGAACATGATTAAGTAGCAAGTCTTTCCCTTTAGCGAATTTGCAATGCTACATTTTATTCTTAGTGTTGTCTGAACTGTATGTTAGGAAATGTGTGGAAAGTTAGTAGATAAGGGCTTGCGTCACACATACTGTACTCCTTTAACTGTGCAGTGTTTCAAAGAATACAGGAAGGGACTATTTGGCCTTTTAATTTTAATTTGTTACATGCTTTTAAATTTTGTCCAGATAATCCCATGGAGAAATCAATAGCTTTAGTTTCATGAAAACTATCGTGTTGTAGCATAACTAACTTGTTCAATGATAAAGCAGAGAACAGAAGAGAACGTGGTATCACCACTATGCAAGGCTTTGCCATGACAGCATGTTGATTAACTGAGCAGTTGTATTCCAAAATAAGATGAACGGAAAAAAACTCATCACCACCATCACCATCTTACCAAATCTGATGGTGTCATCTTACCAAATCTGATAATTAACTTAATATTTGGATATGTAACTGAAAGATTCCATTATGTGTTTAGAACTGGGTCACACTCACAGATACACACACAACTCAAATGAGTTGTGGAAAAGTTAATGTTACTTACGGGACCACAAAGCTAGTGTTTTGAGCGTGGCCAGTGCAAAGCACATAGTTACGCAGACAGATAAAGAAAGAAATTAATGGATTCACTGATCACAGGTGTGGAATAGATTTCTCTGCCTAGGTAGAAAAAACAAACTGCTAAATGTTCCCAGAAAGCATAATCACAGCATTACAATTAAGTCCCTAGATTCTATGGACAGGATATGGTGGGAGTCTCTACCTTCACCTCTTAGACCATTTTAGTGTTAGTTCCTTTATTCCTAGGAAACTGCATTTTGTTTCAAGGCTTTATTTTTTAGTTATGCTTTGCTTGTAAGAACAGAAAATTTTTATATTACTGCATATTTTTCGTGCATATGTCTGTCTACAGAGACATGAAACCACTTCTCAGCTTGCTTTTGGGTCAAATGTTGATTATGTCTCGGAGTCTGCAGCTTCAAGGCAAACTACACTTGTCAAACACTTGAATCCATTCTATTATGCTAGGTTGTATTAAAAGGTATGTGGGGGAGGTTGTTTGCTGAATTTTAATATTCAAATCTCAATGCAAAACTGCCTGTTCTCATTATTACTGTCCTGTTGGTGTGCACGCTGTCCTGAGACTGTAGCTGAAATTATTTTTTTTTGTCTTCGGTTCAATAATCAATTTTTAAATATTAATCAGAGCTGTGCTAAATAATTCCACATCAGACTCTATTTGGAATAACTGAAGAATATCTACCCACCAACAGGCACATTATTAGACATCTATGAATCTATGTTTAATCCATGAGAGAAGACTTGCATAGTCTTCCAGTAGTTTAGAGTCATCATGAAGCACATATGAGTCATGCATAAATCATGACGGCATAGAGAAATGTTTTATGAGTATAAGGTACTATTATGGTATCATACGGTGGTGTACTTGCTAGGCTTTATACCAGATATACTACTCGGTTAAAATCATATGCTCTGTTGAAGTAGTTGTAGCAAACAATCTGTTTTTACAGCTCGCCTGGAATTTTCTGCAGTCCTTTATCACAGCTGCCAAAGAAAGAATAAATGTCGCTGATCTTGATAGTGAGCATCACTTACTTGACAAGTTAAAAGGTTTTCCCAGTTCCCTCAATAACTCTCTGGAGGACTGCCTAAATCAATTTCTAATGGACAGAATCCAACCCACAAGAGAAAATCATAGCTTCTTTGATTGTTTTTCCTGGGTTTATTTTTCTCGTTTGCATGTTTCCCTATTGTCCTTCCTGAAATTCATTACTGCCATAATGGCAAATGGTTTGAATGAAAGGACAGTTCACTTTGATTTAGTTTTCTAGACGTTTGTGTACGAGTGTTTTCCATTTCACAAAACAAAACAAATAATAAAAAATACATTATAATGTATTTGCAATAGATTGAATTCTCATTGTAAGAATCAACCTTGTTTCCTACCAGAAATATAACCATCTCTCTGATAGATATAGTGGAAGTAAGATGGTATTGGTTTTGTTACTGTTGCTATTATTATTACTTTATTAGATGTTTTGTGCTGTAGGGACAGAAGTGTGAGGCGGCAGTTGCTATGGAAACTTGTCTGAAAAATGTTACTGAGAGTCAGTGAATCTTCTTCTAAGACACCTGTCACTGTGGACATAAATCAGATCTATGCTTGCTACTCTCTTTGGAGGGGTGATGGTGTTAATCTGGCATTTTCCAAATTTGAGAGTGAAATTTCCTTATGTAGTTCTCTTACTTAAAAGAACTTTAATGGAGTAAATATTTTCATTAATTTCTTCTTGTTATATATCCTGATGCTGAGTGAAGCTTATTTTCTCAAGATGCTACTACAGAAAACAGGCTTGTTTGTTTTTAATTCCACAAATACTAGTGGTATATATTCCCCATATACGAGGTGGTAAACTTGAGTGACAGAATTCTACATCCTTATGTTGCAGGATCCCTTTGTCCTTGAAATGATCGCTTAATAGAATCACAGAATTGTTCAGGTTGGAAAAGACCTTTGAGATCATGGACTCCAATCCTTAACCTAGCACTGTAAAGCCACCATTAAACCATGTCCCTAAATACCACATCTAGATGTCTTTTAAATACCTCCAGGGATGGTGACTCAGCCACTTCCCTGGGCAGTTTTTCCAATGCTTGAAGTTGTTCCATAGCTGTAGCTGTTCTATTCCATTAGTCTTATACTCCAACCTACTCTTCCTGCAGCTCCTTTATGCATAAAATAAAGAATCCATTTTAATCAGCAGGGTCATCTTAGGCAATTTCTACCTTTGGGGATCTGAATGCAGACTCTTAATACTTCATTAAGCAGTTCTTCACAAGACATTTCAACAAGTATACAGTTTTCTTCCTAGGGAAGGGGTGGTTGTTCTCTCTTCACATTCTCGTGTGGTCTTCATAGTGCTGTTCATTTTTTCCTTTCCAAAAACTCTTTCTAAAGGAGCATTTTTTTATGACTGAGATCATCTTATACAACATATACATGATAAGTTTCCCCTACATCTGCTCATTCCAAGAAGAGTTCTTGGTTGGTAATTTTTCGTCTTAGCCATCTGGAGAAGTAAGTATTACCTATGTAATTTTTTGGTGTATTTTCAGTCCTTCGTAAGTCTTCTCTTTTTTTGGTAATTTCATTAATTTTTTCAGCATTTTTATCTTTCTTTCTGGCAAGTAGAATCAGTATATTGATTATCATTGGTTTTCGTTGGGATGGGAGAAACCAGTTCTGAACTACTCTCTATTTGAAAACGTCTTGTTACAAAAAAATTCAGGGCTTTCTAATCAAGCTAGGAAAGGGAGCAACAGCTTTCTCCTTTTATAAGAAGATAAAAGGAGATAATTATCCTAGAAGTCTGAGATCAGCTAGCTTTAAATTAGAAATAGGTACTTTTAACGTGATTAACTGCTAGAATAAACTGTCATTGAAGGTGTATTTTCTAATCCTTTGATGTCATTTATATCACTTCTAGAAAATATGCCTTAGTCAAATACAAGTTAAACTTTCATTAAATGCAAATTAATGAGCTCAGTGTAAAGCCAAATTGGAGACAAAGAGGAAGTCTGAATACTGAATGCTTACTTCAGCTTCAACTTTAGTAAGTCAGTAACAGTGCAGTTTTTCCTTTTTTCCCTTTCATTTATTTTATAATTCACAAGATGAAACTGACCATAAATAGTATTTTGGTATAATAGTTTTTGTTGCTAGCTTATGTATTAAAAATATTTTATACCACTTGTAAAAATTCATGAGAACTGAGAGAAAAGTACTTGAACTGAATGTAGGAGACTGACACTCTCTCTGCATTTCTGTAGCAGCTCCTTATGCAAACCTATAGGCTGTGAACAAATAACACTAGCTTTTCTGCTATGCTGTCACTTCATTATGTCCTATTGTTACTGGATCTTGTCACCCCACTTGAGATTTCATTCCTGTAAGCAGAATCTGATGTCTCCTACAACGACTTTTTCAGAATGTTGATAGCTGCTTACTTGAAGCAACCAGATTTGGCAAAATAAGCTCATTATAAATGAGCCAACAGTCACGAGATTCTTAAAATCTTTTGTTGACAGATAAAGGACTGGACTAGATTAACTGAACCTGAACAACTCTATGTCCATTTCTGATTCTTTCTACTAATGCAGTTATCTTGTTTGGTTTTACTTACCTGTACAAATAAATGTATAAGACTTGCTGCCCTATGATTTTTTTTTCTGGACTGAGAAGTTTGCAGGAGGAAAACATTAAAATTAGTAAAGGGAGGAAATTGAACGGGATTAACCAATTTGTGACATTTACATTTTAAATCTTTTTGTTTAATGACTATATAAAGAGCTTCAATCTCATTTTGGTTCAGGATGAAACTTACTTGTTATGATTGTTCAGTTGTCATTTCTTGACACCTGTAAATGTATGATGTTAGCTGATTTTTATGTCCATAGCTGTTTGAAGAACAATAGAATTTAAAGAAAGAACATTACTGGTTTAAGGGATAATTGCAAACACTGAATAAAAGTTTTCTGTTGTAACCTTAAGACAAACGTTGGCAATTGTTTTCAGTTGATCTTTGCAGAACAGCCTGAGGCCTTCATGAATCTCTAATTAGAAATTTACTTATACACATACACACACACATGCACACATAGACAAATTTAAACGTACAAGTATGATCCTTCAGTTAATGCTCAGATACTGTTTTCAGTTGCTTAGTTATGTATATGTTTAAAGGACCGCCACATTTAGGAAGTTTTTTTGTTAGAAAAAAAATATACTGCTTTGCTTAAAATATTTTCTTGAAACGATGACAAAGGACAGGCAATATTTATCCATGGCTGTTACTCAGACTGTTGGGCTCAGACCTTTTAGAATCTGTTCAACCAGGTCTGAATGTCCTTGATATGCCTTATGACATCTCAAAATCTCTACATTTTCATCTGGAACATAAGGCTAAAAAATCCCTGAGTACAGCCTTTCATCTACCCTGTGCTTTCTATTAATAAAATTATTAGGAACGGCATCTACTCCTGTTGTAGTCATGGGCTTAAAGCACTGCAGAGACTTCCTATGTGATTCTATTTATGCAGGGATTTTTTGTGAGTTCTGGAGGCCTTATAAACTCAAATGTCACTGGAATTCTGTGGAAGCTTCTGAGAAACTCAGCCATCTCCATGTCCCATTTCACTACAGTTAAAAAAAAAAAAAAAAAAAGAAGAAAAAGAGGGAAACAGAAAACCCCTTTTGTTTGATGATTTGTGCTTGGTTACCATAGTGATGAATCCTCTACAAAAACCCACACGGTTCTGACTAGAATTCAGACTTGCAGATATTTGTCAGAAATGAAAACTGAGAAAGAGAATAAATTCAATACTATAAAATTAAAAGGTGGTGTGAACCAAATATATTTGGATGAAACTATCTGATTTTAATCTGGATCTAAGTATTTTAGACACTGATGTTAAATAGTTCTTTAAGATTGATTTTAAGCACAGAAGCATGAGCACTCAGTGGGGCACGGTGTAGGAAGACTAAAATTAAATTAAAAGTACAGTCCTGGCTGACATTCCCAGGTGGTGTGACATCTTAAATACTTTGTCTTTCTTCTTGTATTTTCCTTATCCAAGTGCAGGGATCATAACAATTGAATATTTTTACAGTAGCCTCCTTTTGTGTCTTCAAAACTCCAAGACATTTATCTTCTTGGATCTTGAATTTCCTTTTCTTTCTAGTAAAAGTAGTTCACTTTCCCTAAAAGTACCTTTTTTATTGGCTATGAGGAGGGATTTTGCTTCTAAACTCAAACCCGTATCTTCCAGGTCCCACTGTGTATGCCTGGGGTACTTCCAGTCCCTCTGCTAGCTCTGATGATTATTGCTGCAGCTTTGCTCCAGAGCTTTTTCTCCCTGAATCAGTGACAGGAACTAGATGAGTGGTTTTGTTTCTCCTCTAAGGGTATTCTATCCAAATTCGTCTTGCTCCTATTCAACTAAATCAGGTCCTTCTCTCCACTTTTCATTGTTGTTCTGTTGCTCTTTTCAGAAGCTTGTTTTTTAATAGTGTTGGCTATTGTATTGTTCAAGAATATTCCATTGTTAAGGTTTTTAGCAAGAAATTGCAGGTTCTTGTATTCATATTTAATATTTCATTTTGTTGAATTTGTAATTAAGAATATGCCATGAAAGTTGTATTTGTTTTCATACCCCTTTTTAACTGGCAAGGTCAGAAGGTGCAGACAGCCTTGCTGTCTGGACTGCTTTGGACTCTGGAACACGCCAGACTTCAGTATTTCTCAGTCAAACAGGAGTACTCGGTCCCAAACAAAGAGACTCTTCATTCTGTTGGAGAGCCAGGACTCTTTTTAAGCCTGGAAATTCAAGGCTTTTAAACTCTCAAATTGGTGCTAGGGTATAAAAAGTGGTGAGAAAACCATGGAAGAGATCCCTTGATACACATTTTTTCTCGTTCTGTGTTCTCAAAGCCTTTCTGATCTTGGACCAGATCCTGTCTCACAGGTGAATGCTCTCAGAGACCTCGGAATTAAACCACGAGCAGGAATCCTGGCTCCTGCCTCTGCTGAAGGTCCCCTGAGAGCCCTGGCTCTGGCTCCTCATGGCCTAGACATCCAGCAGCATGGAGAGACTCACCATAGCCCAGAATCACAGGTCTGGGCTCTCAGCTGCTCAGTAAGGAGTGCTAAGGGTGTGATACCCCAATGATTTCAGCATCTTTTCTATGAATTCTGAGTTCTTATTCTCTTTACAGCTCTGAGGTCATCCCAGTTCTGAGTTTAAAATATATAATATCTGTTTTACAGAGTATAAAATCAAAGAGGATAATGTACCTTGAAATTTCAGATCAAACTTGACAACTAGCCCAAGTGTCTCATATTCACACTCACTCTAATTCTTTACTTTGTTATTTTCATAGTTAATTTTTTTAACAAAGGTTTCATACTAAGTATCTTCACAGCTTATGCTATGCAAGCTTACTAAACCTCCTGCACTGAAGAGATGATCACAATATAATAGACCATTCACATTTTGAGTGTTTTAGTTTATATCTGTTAACTTTATTCAGAAAAATAATCTCATTAAAGATTATAATATTAAACTAATTACTGCAATCCTATCTATTAATGACTACTATAATGCGTGGATCAGAGGACTGTCTTTTTGTAGCTCATCATTAATAATTACTTCTATTATGCTTTTGTCTTTAATAGTATCTCAGTTCCTTAATTGAGGATATGAAAATGCTGGAAAAATAAAGTCATTTCACTTTTACAGTCTAGAAATACAGAAAACATTATTTTTGCATTTAACGGTATTTGCAGAGTTGGACTATTATTTGTAACAACTATGCGCTGTAGATGATGTAAAACTTGAATAGATAACTTATACAATGTCACATCCAAATGATCCAGATCTGCATTTACTGTGTGATAACATACAAAGTCTCCTCAGTGGGATTCAGTGATGACCCCCTTATCCCAAAGCCAGTTTTACTGTGGCTGTAAAAATCCAGTCTTCCTTTGTCTCTGACTGTGTCGTTTTCCTTGGTCTGGAATAGTCACTCGTAAATGAGATAGGCAATTTCTCTCTATTGAAACTCTAAGATAGAAATAGTGGTTACAGTCCCCCCACTCCCCTACTCCACCCCAAGCAGAGGGGAGAAAGAAAAGAGGTCAAGTCTCCTCCTGTTCATGGTCACTCACATAATTTTAAACTGGTGGCGTATCTAGAGGCTGTTATATCTGGTCAGATTAGTGGCACACCTCGATATTTAATTTTGAGGTCAACTGTAATAATAGGTATTGTTCAAAATGTACAAACCAGCCCAAAGTAGGACTTACTGATCTAGGGAAAATTTCTTTCTGAACTCCATGTTTAGTTTCTGTTGTGAAGCAGGAAAATTGAACTGAATTAGTTCCTTTTATTTATTAGCTATACTGAACTTATCTATTTAATTGTCTCTGAAATCTTTTTTTTATTCTTGTCCCTATATGGTAAGTGTAAAATATGTAAATATAAATAGATTTAGTTTTCTCCTTACTCAATTTTCAGATTGGAAATGAAAAATTATATACTTTACCATCTATAATGTATTTTGATATGCTACTTTTCCCAGTGTCGGGGCAAGCCAGATTTTTAGGTGTAGGTTCACTTTTCCCTGGCCTGGAGAAGGTGATATTAAAGCCTCACACTGTCTTTTCTGAAATTTTGGTGGATGATGCACCCCAAAATCACAGTGAGGAGAACATCTCTTAGGAGGGCTCCTTATTCATTGACCTGAAAGTCAGTCATTTTAGCTTAAGTAATCAAGTGATACAGTTAGGAGTGTTAGGTATAGGAAGCAGTTAAAATGTTAGTTCTGTTCTGTTTAACTGGCTGAGTTATGAAGCTGGTGAGTTCTGAATAGTGGCTGGCTAGTGGGTAAGGGAGACTAATGAAGTCTGCCAAAAGTCTGTTGTGAGTCCAGATAGGTTGGAGAGAAGCCTCTTGGTCTATTTTAAGAACATGAGTTTAATAGTTACTGTGGCACAGCTGAAATGTAGTTCATTATGCTACCATAATGTTAAGTGCCTATATTTTTAAGCTTAGCTTTAAGTTAGTAAGGTGAACAGTGCTGTCTGGAAAGGGGACTTACAGCTCATACCCTGGACTTATGGAAAACTAAGTTTAAAAAAAAAAAAATTATCTTCAAGCAGCTATTCAAGTGACACCGAGTATTTTGGTGGTGGTGACTCATTCAATAGAGGGGTAAATCTCCAGATGGTAAAACCACTTGGCAGTAACTTCAAGTAAAAGGAATTAACCTGAATAGGTATCTCTTTTTTATCTCAGTAGTTTGCTAACATTATAATTTAAAAATAGCCAATTAAGGAAATGAAGTGAGTTTATCAGTTAACCTGCTCAAATAATGAATTAAAAATAGTCTCAAATTGTGTTAATAGCTAATTTATTGAATAATATTGTTTCTTTAGTTATCCCATCTCAGCATTTCTGCCTTACCAGAAATAAAATATATGAGAGTGCTCCTACAGATATGTACTTGTTCTATATATATGTATAAAAGTTATACTCTGTATAGATATTGGTTTTGAAGTGCTGGAACAAAAATGAGAAGTTTTCAGTTTTGCTCCTGGCTTCCCTTTTCTATATTGAAGGCAGAGTATTCAGGGGAAGAATCACTGATGTTTATTTCTTTTTTTCTGTAGACATGAGACTTTGGCCACTGTTGAAAGATAGGACATAGGATACACAGAATATAGAATAGTTTATGTTGGAAGTGACCTTAAAGACATTCGAGTGCCAATCCCCCTGCCATGGGGAGGGACACCTCCCACCAGACTGTGCTGCTCAAGACCCCATCCAACCTGACCTTCGAGACATCAGGGATGGGGCTTCCACAGCCTCCCTAGGCAACCTGTTCTAGTGTCTCACCACACTTACTATGAAGAATTTCTTCCTAATGTCTACTCTGAACCTTCTCCCTTCCAGCTTAAAGCCATTCCACCTTGTCTTATTGCTACAAGCCCTTATAAAAAGTCCCTCCCCAACTTTCTTGTAGGCTCCCCTTCAGGTACTGGAAGGCTGCTATTAGGTTCCTCCTGGAGACTTTTCTTCTCCATGCTGAACAAGCCCAAATCTCTCAGCCTGTCCTCATAGAAGAGGTTCTCCAGCCCTTTGATCACCTTCAAAGCCCTCCTCTGGATTCATTCCAACAGTTCTGTATCCTTCTTATGTTGGGGATTCCAGAATTGGACACAATACTCCAGGTGGGGCCTCACAATAGCAGAGGAGGACAGAATCACCTCCCTTGACCTGCTGGCAACGCTTCTTTTGATGCAGCTCAAGACGTGGTTGGCCTTCTGGGCTGTGAGTGCACATTGCTTGCTTATGTTGAGCTTTTCATCAATCAACACCCCTAAGTCCTTCTCCGCAGGGCTGCTCTCAATCACATCATCCCCCATGCCATATTGATACTGGGGATTGCCTTGACCCAGGTGTAGTACCTTGCGCTTGGCCTTGTTAAACTTAAGGAGCTTCACACAGGCCCACTTCTCTAGCTTGTCCAGGTCCCTCTGGATGACATCCTGTCCTTCTGGTGTGAACACTGCCCACTCAGCTTGGTCTCATCCACAAACTAGCTGAGGGTGCACTAAATCTGTCTGTCTATATCATTAATGAAAACATTAAACACTGGTGCCAGTACAAACCCCTGAGGGACACCACTTGTCACGAGTCTGCATCTGGACATTGAACAATTGTCCACTATTCTCTGAATGTGACCATCCAACTAATTCCTTACACACTGGAGAATCTACCCCTCAAATAGATATCCTTCCATTTTAGAGAGAAGGACGTTGTGGGAGCTTTACAGAAGTCCAGACAGATTACATCCATTGCTTTTCTCATGTCCACTGTTATGGTCACTCCATCATAGAAAGACACTAGGTTGGTCAGACAGGACTTGCCCTCGGAGAGGTTATGTTGGCTGTCTTGAATCACCTCCCTGTCCTCCATATGCTCTAGCATAGCTTCTAGGAGAATCTGTTCCATGATCTTTCCAGGCACAAAAGTGAGGCCAACGGAGTCCACCTTTGCATCCTTTTCAAAAATGGGCACAATGTTGCCTCTCTTCCAGTCACCAGGAATTTCCCCTGATTGCCATGACTTTTCAGATATTATGGAGAATGGCTTGGTAACCACATCAGCCAATTCCCTCAGGACTATGGGATGCATCTCATTGTGTCCCACAGACTTATATATGTTCAGGTTCCTCAGGTGGTCACGAATTTGATCTTCTGGCAGGGACTATACATCCCTGATCCCTTCCTTGACCCTAGAGGGATGAGGAGAGTGGTAGCCAGTTCTCCTCATCTGTTGATATGATGTCATAATTTTCATTCATCTGTGGGGGTACGGTTTCTTTAACTTTGCTTTTCCGGTTGATGTACCTACATAAGCCTTTCTTATTACTCTTTGATTCTCTTGCCAAGTTCAGATCCAGCTACGCCTTGGCCTTCTTGACCCCATCCCTACACAACTGGGCAACATCCCTATTTTCTTCCAAGATAACCTGTCACTGCTTCCACTGCCTGTGCAGTTCCCTCTTGTTTTTCAGTTTGACCAACAGGTTTCCACTCAGCCATGCCAGTCTCTTCCCTTCCCAGCCTGATTTCCTACACCTAGGGACTGAACGCTCCTGTGCTCTTTGGAAAGCATCCTTAAATATTTGCCAGGTCTGTACTGCTCCCCTGAAAATCGTTTCCCAGGGAGTCCTACCGAGTCCCCCCAAGAGCGGGAAGTTTGCTTTCCTAAAATTTAGGGTTGTTACTACACTCCTCGCCTGTCTCATATCCCTCAGAACTGCACCGGTGAGTGATCACTGTAGCCCAGGCTGCCTCTGATCTTGACATCACTGATGAAGTCACTTACAATGGTGACCACTGGTGACCAGTATCACAGTTCCTCGGGTAGGAGTGTCTATTNGGATGCTGGTCTCTTCTCACAAGTCACAAGTGATAGCATAAGAGGAAATGGCTACAAGTTGCACCAGGGGAGGTTTAGGCTGGACATTAGGAAGAATTTCTTCACTGAAAGAGTGGTCAGGGATTGGAAGAGGCTGCCCAGGGAGGTGTTGGAGTCACCATCCCTGGAGGTGTTTAAAAAATGGGTAGGTGAGTTTCTTAGGGACATGGTTTAGTAGGGAGACAGGCACAGATGGATTTCAGAGGTCTCTTCCAACTTCATGATTCTATGATTTTATGATTCTATGACTCTGTGGTTATCTGGCTTAAGAAGTTATCATCTATGTCCTCAAAGGGTCTCCTGGATTGTCTGTAACTTGCCGTGCTGCTTTTCCGGCAGATGTCAGGGTAGCTGAAGTCCTCCGGCAGGATAAGGGCTGTTCTCATATTCTTGATATGTGACTAGAAACAAAAATTTTCCTTGCTGTTGTGTACTCCTCTCTTCTGTAATTTCCTTCTAATTTTTTTTAGATTATCTTTATACTTCCAAAGCAGATGCTGCTTGTGTAGAGTATTTCACACCTGAAGTCCTGATACTTGACTGAACCTCAAAGAATTTTTTCAACATCCACAACAATAGCAAAATTATTCTTTGCTAATAATTACTGTTTTTTTGTAATTTCTCAAGAAAAGGAGAGGAATAAATTTAAAATTGTTGGTGTATTACAAGAAGGGGATTTCTGGAGTCATGAAGATCAGTTCTTGGTCTTATATAATAAGCTTGCTTGAAAATCATATTCATGTGTTTATCAAATTTTAATAAAAAAAAAGGAGGATTTGTACTGTTGCTAGAAGTCTGTTGTAGAATCTCATTTCTATCATGATTAAAAAACCTTTTTAATATCCATCCTTTGTCCAGTTTATAGCATTTCTTGGTAATTGCATCTTTTACATTTAACACTTGTAGCTCCTTATTTAGAAAGACAGACAAACAGCCTTGATTTAAAGACTTGATGTTGTAAACTATTTCTTGTTTCCCCACCGATCTATCTCACTGTAGTTTCATTTACAGCTAACATCAATTTGCATTGTTCCTTTTTTTTTTTAAGGTTTTATTTATACTGACTACTTCGCCAGGGGAGGTTTAG
>VWPV01000501.1:0-67271 GCA_013389885.1 Geococcyx californianus | reverse complement strand
TTACTGTAAAGGAATTTTTGCCAATTTTCTTAATGGTCAATTTAAAGGAAATACTGTGAAAGTTTTTCAAGAAGCAAATGGTCGATTCTGTAAATGAAAATACGCTGTTCTAGAATTACTACCAGCGAGCAGAAAAACACCATAAAGACCATGTGTCCGGTCTAATGAGCTCAAATTTCAAATGTGGGAATACTCACAATGAACTGCTTGCAAACAAGCTAAAGAATTATTTGCAGACATTATTTGGCAAATTCACTGAATAAATTATCCACTATGAATTATTCACCCAACTCTATTACTTACCCTCATCAGGCATTAAAGCCATCGAAACTTGAGCTTTATTGTTAACCATTATAATTATGAATTATAATTAATTCTTAACACTGTTGTCAAGAGACTGCGACACGGCTGAAAACCACACAACATTCCAAAAGTATCAATGACACAAATAATTCCCTCAATGCAAAACATGGCATTAAAATAGGCTGAAAATAAATCACCATCTTTGAGTAAGCAGTATAATAATTTGCTACTAAAACAATTAACATTTCAAATGTTAATTCTTGTATTCTCTGTAGCCCCGATAACAACGATTCACCAAGCCTGAGAAAGCTGCAAGCAAACCTAGCTGGGCAGCATAAGGGAAAAAAAGTTCCTTTGGAGAATTTACCTCCTATTTCTTTGTAACAGTTTGTTGGACAATTTTTAAAACATTATTTACTCCATAGCTTAGAGCTACTGAGAATCAAGCTACATAAACCTCTCTCTGGTTTTGGTGGGAGGTTCTAATGCAGAAAATTAAGGAGGTAATGGCCCATACACCTGTCCACTCTGGTCATCCCGTGTACAAGAAAGGAATGAACAAATTGTTCATTTGAAATGTAATCCACCCTCCTCTACAACTTCAGATATAAAACTGAATGTCTGTAGGGTGGTTGGTTTTGCTTCTTTACAATTTTTTCCTGCAGTAACTGTTCCCTAATTTTACCTATTTCACATGTGGTTTTTTCTATCTTGCTTCTTTCAAATTGTGATATTAACAAATATTGCATTTTCCTTGCTGGAAAGAACATTTGATCTAGAGTGTGGAGCCCCATTAGAAACTTTTCTCTATAGTCTGATGCCCTCACTACTGTATTTCCAGTTGAGACAACCTTGTCATAGTAATTCCTGCTGTCATTATCGGTATTAAGATTCATTTTTAATTCTTTTTGAGTCTACACGTTTGCTTAACTCTTCTAGCAGCGTGACGACACAGGATGTTCGAGATCAGAGTTTCATGGTTTCCAGTACTTGTATGATCATTTGAAATCTGGAGGCCAGCAGGTGATTCATTCCTTGTCTAAAGAATCCTCAGAAACAAAACTGTCATTGCAGTTAATGTTATAAGAAAATCTCTGGTTATGGTTACGGCCATCGAAGTTTTGCTGCGTGTTGCCAACCATTTTGGTATATGCCAGCACGGTGCGTTTTATTCCGGTTGCTTGAACAGTGGTGACAGATGTTTTTAAACCACACCAGCAACATTACTAAGTAATCAGCAAGATGTAAAAAACCTCATGAATCATTTCATTGGAGAGAACAGTTTTACCTTATATTCTTACTAGTGTAGCAAGACAAATCTGTGAAGGGGGTACTGCCTTTGTAGCTAATTACCTTAAAAAACCCACTAGATATCCAGCCCTAATCCATCCTCAGATAATTAGAATACTACTACTACTTCCCCTGTTTTGCTCTCCAGATAGCTAAGACATGAATATTTGAAGATATCAAAGTGGTTTAGAAGCTTTCTTATCTTTAATAGACAAGAAAGTATCAATAAGTATTACAGCTTCCATGAATACCTAGCAAAATATTAATAAAAAATCAGTCATGGAAATCTGACTTGTTCATAATTAATTAGAGTACAGCTGACACTTTTCTTAGCTAAGAACCATATTTAAAATAAATGACCTGTCAAGCAGCATTTTGAATACAAACCTAAGGTTAAAATAATTCTAATATGAGCAAAACTTTCTTATTCTGATAAACCACTTTGTATAAATGTGAAAGTTATCATCTGTCACTACCATAACATTTGTTTTTCTTGGGGGAAAGAAGGAAGGACTGCGTTAAGTAGACGACTGCATCTTAAAAGTTCATGGCTATGCATGTTGCTTGAATGCAGTGGCAAAATAATTTAGTTCCACTTGTGATCTTGCAATAATTTCTGTCAATCAGGATGGCATTAATAAAAAACCTCAATCTAAACAGAAGTGCTGTGCAGCGTGTATAATGTATACACTCATTGAGAGAGGCTGAAAAGATTGCAGTCACACAATTAGGGTAACATTTGACAGCTTTAATCACTTTGAATCTCTTCACATCACTTTTAAATGTCAAAACCACCTCCAGAGATCTCATCAGAACAAAGCATTACTTAAATTGCAAATGAAACTATCCAAATTCAGCACACTATTATTAAAAATATAAAAAATGCCCCACATTATTTTATGAAAAACATTCATAAAACATTCTATGATGCAACACTGAAATGAGCAAAACAGGAAACAACTATGGCTCATTAAAATAAGGTATTCATGCTAAATTTACTCTCCATTAGCATGTCACAAGATGTTATTTTTCACAGTGTGCTGTGCTTTCTTCCCTGAGCATCCAGGATTATTTCTTCCATATGAAAAAATTAAGAGTATTTAAAGTATAAGATCCTTGTAATTTAGTGAGGAGAGATAGATGGCTATAAATATATTTTTGTACTGATGTTGTATATCAAAAGGCTGTTTATTGTTTTCATTTGTTTTTTCTTGGTTCTTTTTCTACAGTTGTAGCTACTACCACCTCCATCACAACTTGCCATGTATTCTGTGTACTTATTTGTATACAAACAATGCAGTGATATATCCTTGTGTTTTAAATATTTCATTTAATTTATTGTTTCCTCGGTGTTCACTGAACCATGCTTTCGAAGAATTTAAAAATGCAGTAATATGAAATCTATTTCTAAAAAAAACCACTAATTTCTTTCAGTCTACAATATCCCAGTTATCCAGTTATTTTTTTCATTACACTGCTATTTTAGAATTGTGAGTTCTTTTCCCATCTAAGCCACCATCCAAACTGAAAGAAAAATGACCAGAAAAAATCTCATTGTGCCAGTAAAGTATTTTCTCTAGCTATTACCCAGAGATATTCCTATAGTGAAGGCAACAGCACTTTACACACATCATTGTACTCTCTGATAGCTTTTCAGACTGGTAAGAAAACCAGCCACTAGAAAGTTGAGGTCCTGATAATAGCTCTACAGTTGAATATTTCTTGTGATCCTTTGAAATTCTCTTGGGTGATCTCAGAGTGGGTGCCCAAGTAAAACATTCAACTCAATTTTTTCAGAGGTTCATGATTTCCTGGTTTCTATATATGCTGAGAAAACCTAGTCTTACTGTGCCTAAGCTGATTTTAGCATGATTTCTATTTTCTCAGCATTTTGAAAAATCAAGGATACTGAAGAGATACTGAAGTATTGCACAGCTGGCAAACATTAGATACCAACATTTTTAAATAGTCTAAAGTATGTATTTTAGTTTTATTATTCAGAGCATTGGAGTTAAAAGCCAGCTTTGCTGGTGTGTTGCATTTGATTTAATTAACTCTTAATCTCCATGCAATGTGAAGAATGAAAAAAGGGAAAAGAACAGGAAGAAAGTTATTCCTACTGAGATGTATTCAACAACTGCCTGTTTCCCAAACTCAAGAACCACTGCACCAATCAGTAAAATTTAAGCAGTATGTAGTTTGAAAAGGATACAGCTGATCACTAGTATATGAACTTGTAGCCAGGAGAGACCACACGGAGCACGCCTATTAACAGGTCACCGAGTTTCTTTCTCTTTTCAATATACCTCAGTGCACGGCAGCCAGTTTTCTCACTCAGCAAGCAACACACAGCATGTGCAACTTTGAACAATCCGACGCTGCAGGGAATATTTTGCAGAAGCTACATGATAAGATTACCAAGTGGCTTACTCTTTGCTCTCTTTGTCCTTGGGTTTACTGCCTCCAATGATGGGGCAATATGGTGCATGGTATAGAGGAAAGGTTACTTGCCTAACTGTCACGTTCCTTACCTCATGTTCTGTATTAGTAACCATAAGCTTTCATATTTCTAGGTTTAAGCACGTTTTCCTGCCTTTGTAGATAGTGTGCAATCGCATTAGCTGATTTTTGGGACAGTCTTATTCTAAAAACACCTGGAGAAAATTGCAAACATTTTGTGACCTGCCCTGCAACCATGACACTCAGTAAAGTCTTGGTGCTATTGACTTCACTGGAATTTCATCTATTATGTATAGGGTTAATTCTAGGTAGCAACACAAACCAAGTTACAGTTCTTATTGTACTCCTGTTTTCTTGTGTGACCTTGCATGAGTCATTTTACCTCAGAGGACCTCACTTTCTTCTATGTAAAATGCCCAGAGAACATTAACAATCCTCATTTTCTTATCCTGCAATTCATTAAATCAAAAGATTCAGAGTCAGTGCACGATACCGTTCCAATTATCAAATATATGTTGCTGACCAGAAAGGATCTTTTATCCTATCTGGGCATTTGCAGATCTGAGCCGTGGCACCTGTTCAAGCTGGAGTCTGGTTGTTTACTTTCTTTATCTCATAGTGTCACATACAGTAGCATGTTTGAAAAAACACTGAGGTGACTGGAAGGTCCTCCCACAGGGACAAACACTCTAATGTGAACATATATTATTCACTAGGTTATAAGCAAGGGAAGGCAATTACAGCAGAAAGAAAGAATTTCTGCAGCAGTGGCAGCATTCAGCATGTTGTAGAGTGATAACAGAGGAGTATTGAAAGTCAGGAGTTGGATAAACTTGACTGTTACTATCGCAGTATTGACCAAAGGCCAAACAAGTTTCAAGACCTTATTAAAGTTGATCTGTACACACAGTTAGCAGAAAGACAATACCTGACTTACAGAGCTTACAATCTAATCAAAGGCTTATTATGAGAAAGTCTTTCCGCGAGGGGATGAAAAACCACAAATGGATACATAGGGGCAAATAGAGACAGCTTGTCTGCTCAATTAGATGTCGATTCAACATTCTCAAACCCACCCAGAGTGAGACAAACAATGCTGGCATGAGGCCACTCTTGCTTGTGGCCAAGAATCACAGAATGATGAAACACAGCTTCTAAAAATGAGGTCGAAAAGGGAACGGACTTAGCAAATTTGTTGCAAGAGCAAAGCAAGTGGTCAGTGGTTTCGGTCAACTGTTTTAAACATGATGCATCATTAAGGATCCGGTAAGCAGATGGCTTGCTGGTACAGTGATGTTAGAGAGCGTAATTATTTCCTCTGTTGAGTAGTACTGTGTCATTTGGCTAAATAACAGATTTAGAATTTACTGTAAAAGAGACTCTGGCTTTCTTACTTGGGTACCTATGTAGTTTTGCATGTGCAGCTACGCTGGCCTCAAACAACAGCTTATTAGATGTATTTCACTATAATGATCTATGATTGCGCTGTAGGACCTTCTCATCAGTTCCTGAAGCTCTATTAGAGCCAACATTCTTTCTCAAAATTCTTGGGAAATATTCCTGATAACTGTTCATAGAGAACATTCCTTTCTTCTCTGGCTTACTCAATAAAACTAAAGAAACTGCAATGAAAAATATATCTGCTTTAAATGAATATGTTTTAATGTTAATTGGCAGGAGGTTGACAAGATATTGAAGGAAGTCGGAAAATTCAATTGACTATTTGCTGAAATATTGAGAATTTCTAATTTTGCTCTGTAAAATATATATTTCACCTTTTTAAAAGGTAGTTTTTTTCAAGCATATACTCGCCTATTGACACACTTTTCACACTCATTCAAACTGCTTCTTCTTGCTATTTTTGTGTGCTGAATGCCTAATGTGTTACCACATGGCAACGGATGTTTCCTTCCTCTGTTAGCCGAGGATTTTAAGTATTAGTTTGCGTACATACAAAAATTAAGCTTTTTACTAGTCAATTATAATTCAGAACTCGTCTAAGGACCGAAAATGACAAAATTATTAGCAAAAGAACTGGGCATGCCCAAGGCTGATGTCCTGGTGAGGAGGGAATTATTTTAATAAGTGTGAGAAAGAGGTTTAAGAATCTAGCTTTCCCACTGGGAAACGAACTGAGCACAGTATGAATCAAAGTTCTAAAGTAAACTAAGCAAGATAGACTGTTACACCATTTAGCAGGCCAGCTCTTTAAGTTATATTATCCAAGCTTTCAGAATGTAAAGGGCCTTTCTTCGGAGATGAATTATGGATATCATGTTAAATTTATAACCCACTTCCATTACAAAGACCTATTTTAGCCTCTTGTCTAATTATGATTTAGAAAATTGGTTTGGCCTGAAAATTGTCTGATTTACTCTAAAGGCAAAGGAGAATGTTTCAACAGAGTGCAAAGATAATTTATGGCACAGTTTTTCAGGCAGAGGTCATTCAATTATTTCCCTGATTTAAAATTTTATCTTTCATCTAACATTTCTTTGGCTCCACCTAGGTCAAGAATAGCTTATTGTTATCTCCTCAAGTCTACCTCTTCTTTTTTTTTTTTTCCTTTTTTTTTTGTTTTAAAGTGGGAACCTATTGAAAATTTGTGAATTCTAGTTCATAAAATGATAATTTATATTTATCATTTTTTTTCGTAGCCTGTTTTTTTCTACCACAGCTGCATAAGTCAGGGGAAAAAAGCTCTAAGGAGAAGGGTTAGGCTGAGTTTTTTGCAAAGGACAGCCTATATGTGTAATTTTTTCTATTATTTTACTGAAATCAGATGGATATACGAGTAAAAAATTACTCTAGTATCTCTTCATCATGCAATTGCAGACACTTGCCCATTTATAGCTTCAGTAAATTTAGTCACGTTTTAATGCTGCAGTAGGCATATTTCTTCCAAAAAATTTGTGATGAAGCAAGTTATCTTAATGTGAGCAAACGCAGTTCACTTTTTTCTGAGGAGATCCAAGCTGTGTTCTTGAGCTAGGACAATACATGTGGGAGAGTTTTCAGTGCCTGCAGTTGAAGGAGATCCTCATTTGAAGGACTAGGTCATTTTTCATTCAGCTAGAAAGGCTAACCAGCAGGAGGATGAGAAGACATTCAGAGGAGGGATGAACACTCAGACAGAGAAGGGAGAATAGATTCAAATTTCTTCTTTACTCAGCTGTAAATAAAATGTATATATATATATATATACCATAAATCCGGAATATGCTTTTATTTTTAACTCAACAAGTGTAAAGGCTCATTAATTATTATATATATATGAATAATATATGAATTTCTTTGAGAAATGGAACAACTTCTACATTTGCAATGGAAAGAAAGATTTCAGTGCATCATTGAAAGTAGGTGGGAAAAAAAAGTTAAAGCATTTTTGGGGCATTTTTTTCAATCCTGTTCCGAATAACATCCACTCTGGGAATTATGTTGGTAGTCAGCTTCTTTCGGATTGATAGTTGTAAAGTGGATGAGATAGATTATGTAATTCTATGCAATAGAGTTTTAATTTTCATTTCATAAGATAAAATACTCTTATAAAGTTGGAGGAGTAGACTAGCACTATACACTTTGTACCAAAAGAATTTGGAGCAAATTCTGTCATATAAAACTGATCTCCATTAGATGGTTTCTATACTAATAGTAGTGTCTTCCTCCAAACATCCAGCATGAATTTCTTCCTCGTTTTCTGTTCCTCCAAATTTGGATTTCATCCTAATGATTTCACCAATCACAAGCAAAATCATTCTTCATCTGGGAACTCAGTACTCCATTGACAATGTTGATACAAATGTTGTCTGTGAGAATTCCAGAGAGAAATCCAGACTCTCTTAAAAGGTAAATTACAAATTGGAGACGACCGCAAACTAATCAAAATGTAATAGGAAAATAATTTCTCTCTGGTCTGCATTTGTCTGTGCAGATAATTCAAGCTTGATTCAATAATACTACTTTCTGTTTCTTCTGGAGAGCCCTTGTCAACCCACGCTACTTATTATTTGAAGCCATTTATTGGGGGAGTTCTTCACAACTACCAAAAAATAATAGAAGAGAAAATGAAAAAGGTCTATAAGGCTTTAAAATGTAGTCTACAGAGCGACCTAAGGTGACAGGTTGAGAACAGCCTTTCTGTGCATTTGAAGCCATACCATTTAATGATTGCATATATAAAAATGTTCATGATGTCAGGTAGAATGTGAATTTACAGTATAATCTCTTGAAGCTACTCCCATTAAAAATCTCCCATCAAATTTCTGCTTGCAACCTCTTAGTGATCTGCCTATGAGTGATATATTAGAAGATAAAGGCATAAAAAAGCACCTTTAGAATTGCTCCGAATGTCTGTGATAGGAGGTGGTGAACAAAGTTAGGACGTGCATTTACATCTTTCCCGTGTTTTCCTTTAGAAAACTGCTCTTTCAACATTCCTTCCAAAAGGAATTTCCTTTTCAACAGTCATTGCCATTATTCACACAGCTGCTAACTGGCAAATTGTAAATGTTGAAAATGAGTGACTTGTTCAAGTTGTAAGTGAGGCTGAAATTCAGGGAAGAGGGTTCACGGATTGAATTAATACATTATAAATAATAAAAGAATATTTGCAGGAGAAAGTTGATTGCCAAAATAGCTTAGAATTAAAAACAAACTCAAATGTGTCCTGAGGAGCAAGTATTTTTAATTATTATTTCTCCCTTGGTTTCCCTGCCTGTGGTGTCTCTCTGATAGACGTGATAAAAGTTTCTTCTATAATGGGAAGTGTGAATGCTAAACACTTTGTAGACTGAAAAGGACTGCTATAGTCCCCTTTTGTAGCACAGCTGCCATCCCTTCTCTCTAGTTCTTTCTCCCTTTTCTCTTAACCCTGAGCAGCTTACTTAGTATCGAGTCTGCCAAACAAGAGGTGAGAGATGATGGACCCCCTGAGGAATGAGAAAATGGAGGGGGTGATGGCACGCATTGCACATGAATAGTAGGAGGAGATGCTATTCTACTCTGGTTCCTTTCTGCCATCTAAAGGTATCCTCTAAAGTAACTTAGCATTATACGGTGCTTTGAGCAATGAACTGTGAGTCAGGAAACCTGGGTTCTATCCCTAACTACGTAATTTTGAATAAATCACTTGCCTGGACTCAGTTTCTCAACCTGTAGAACACTCACTCTGACTACCTTTTCAAACCGATTTTATGATGTGTGACTGGAAAGCAAGCTGCAAGTGCAGAGTTTCTTTAAAGCAGCTCTTCACTAATGTAGCAATGCAAAGCTGAGATAATCAATGGAAAGGAAAAATATAAATATTTCTAGTGCTTGAAGAGTAACACTGTCCCATGTGAGAGTGAGCTTGGACATCTCTCTACCCATTATACAGTTCTGCGTCATCTAATTATCTGCTCTTTATAATTAATAGCTGATTATAGACAGCTATGACTGTTACAAATAAAAAAAAGGAGCGAGGACAACAAGGATAGCTGCATTTTTTATATCACAAGGGCTGTCAGGAGGAGAAGTTTTGATTGGATTTTGTAGCTACCACAGTGGTTTTGTACATCTGTTTCAGGACCAGATATTGGACTCAGTGACCAAGTAGCTTTTCTAGTCTTTGTTGCCCTGAATCCCCAAATCTGAGCAGCCCCTATCTGCTACTTGTACGAATAGTAATAGTACTAATAGTCTACTACTGCATGTCCTTCTCCCAGGTTCATACAATTATAAAATAGTGTATGGGAACATAGATCTCCTTATGAAAAAATTCATGCAGTGAGTAAAGCTAAGAATGTGTACATAGAGGTTGCACAAAACCAGGGACTCGGGAAGCAGCGGTGACTGCAAAGTTGACTTGGCTGTTGAATTCAATTCCACCTTCATAAGAACAGAAAAAAACCCAGTGTAATTCTGAGTCTGAGGAAGGCATGTTCACAGGGATAATATCTTTAATTTTAGTATTGGATACCTGATTTATTTTTACTCTTTCAAGTTAAATATAGTACCTAACTCCTTCTTTGGACTTTACTATTAGTCTCCCTGGCTACATCTGTTCCTTGACCAATCCACCTACTGATCCCTTGGCCATATGGTGGCCTGGCTCGTATCCATGCTACTCAAGATTTCATGCCCTACAAAAACTGTGCTGAAAGTCGCCTGTGTCTTTACTGCATATCAGCAGGAATTTGACATGCTATTTTGACTATCTCATTACCCTTTACTTGGCAGTATAGATCCTTCTCTATGCGCTGTTCCATGACTCAGCTGGCAGGAAAGCGAAGCCTGCGAAGACATTGTTTAAGGAATGCGGTTCCCTCAGAGTGCCAAAATCTGGCAGAGCTCATACCTGCACTGTATACTCAGTAAACCATCTGGCAGACTGACCCTTGAACCGTGCCTGGCACCCGTGCTGAAAGGACTGCTCCATCCAAATTAGAGTGGAGGTGTACCAAAGGTATTTACACAAACTGAACAGTGTGCCTGCATTTGCAGTGACCCACTGGCTCAATTTTGAAGCGATATGAAAGTGCCTTCCTTACTCATGTGCTTGTTGGGGGATAAAACCTTGAGTAGCTGTGAACTGCCCAGAAGTCAAAAGCTTTTATTAGTAGCTTTAATTGGGTTTTGTCATGCCTGTAGATTAAAGCATCAACAGAAGACAACTAAGAAAGGTCAGCCTATTGTGAATGTCTTCCTAGCTCTTATGAAGGGATCTAGAGCAGATCAAGAAGATTCTGTTCAAAAAGACAGAAAACCAATACAGGAGATGATGGAATTGAGCAGGAAGCAGCATAAACTCACACATAAGAACAGTTTTAGCTAATTTCAAAAAAAGGTGGAAATTAATAATAACTCAAAAGTGAAGCAGTAAGGATAAGAGCTGATCAGTTACATCTTAATACTTTCATATATAATCTTAATTTTAAAGTCAATAATAGTAAATAAACAACCCTACAATAAACAACCTAACCATGACTTTCTCACTCACACTTTTAGTAAGAGATAGAGCATAGATGTTTATTAGACAGGGACATTTTCCTTCTTGAGAAATTTAATGAGAATATTACAAACAGAAACAGGAGGAAATTTAGCCTAACATGTTTCTAAACCGAAGAAATGGCTTGTCTATTTAACATACATGCACAAACACACACGCACCGAAGCTCCAAAGAAGACAGGAAAATAGAGAGAGACAAACAAACATGACAAAATACATTAACATCCATGGCCTCACAAATGAGAACAACAACATTTATTTATGGACATGGAGAAGAAGGTGGAAAACAGGTTTAGCAGTGAGGTTAAGCTGGCTGTGGCAGCAAGTGCAATAAAGAACATTAAGTAGATTTATTTTTAATTTACCCAGGTGAGAATAATAATCTAGATCCAGGTTTTAGTGGTATGTGGAGGAGGTAGAAAGATAGAAAATCTTGTGGGAAAATAAAGGGAGAAAAAAAGAGTATCCTAAACCAGCTTAAAAGTTCAGGGGAAAGGTCTAAGAAGAGATGTGTTGTTCTTGCTTAAAGAGAAGGGACAGAAAAGGTGTTCAGTATCAAACAAAGAAATGGGAAGAAGATTTTAAAGGAAAGCATAGACTATATTAAAATTTTGATTATGTTTAAATTTAGGGTTGCAAAAGAAATAATTACGGAAGAAGGAGTGAGTAGAAGCTAAGAATCATTTGGATTACCAGTCTGCAGATGTTTTGTAAAGTCATGAGTTTTCTTGATTGCCTTTTCAGCGTCTTGCAGAAAAGTTGAAAAATTTTGCTAAAATACATTTCTTTATTTTTTTTTTCAGATTAGGATTTAAAAATATATCTACAAGCAGAAAATTGTTCTAATTACAGGAACTTGAGTGATTTAAAAAATGATCAACCGTTCTCTTGCAATTATTTCTGTCCTGTTTTTACTTATATCATTTCAGAAAAAAAAATCAAAATTCTAGCATCACCATTTCTAGAAAATGATAAAAGTATCTGAAAAATCACTTACATGATTCTCCATATGGAACTATCTTCTGATACTGCATGCAACAGGAAAAAGCTGTACAAGTTAGAATTATTGCATAAAGAGTAAATTTTGAAGTTTTACACATGGAGTAGGATTTTAATCACAAACTTCTGGTTGAGATCACGTTCGTGAAATGCTTTCAAGGTCTTTAAAGGATCTTGGGAAAAGTTTTAAATAAACCTGAGTGGTTCATAGTGCAGTAAAAAATCTCCAAAAACATGTTTTGTTGTACAGTCAAATAAACCTAATAATTTTAGTTAATTTTTCTTTATTTAATATAAACCTGAAACTCAGTGAAAAACTCAGTCTGAAAACTCATGAAATTGAATATATATAGACTTGTTCTTTTTCTTTCTATCTCTGACAAACTAAAGAACACTTTTAATTGTACTCTAAAACTAAAACTCTAGAGAATGCTCAGCTTGCTAAATTCATTCATTAGACATATTTAGGGAAACAAACTTAACATTGAGTTTCTTTCAAAATATGTTACGATGAGCAGGTTCATGCTGTAGCTGTTTCAGGCTATACTGAAAAACAGCCACTGGTCATTACAGAAAGGATGGCTGCTCGTTGCTTATTATACATAATGACCAAACTACACAAGCAAATTAATTAATTTAGCGATGATGCCAAAGGATGGATTAGAGGATCAAGGAAAACTATCTATTAACCAGGATAAAGGTACTTCATGTGGTATCAGAAAGATGACTGAAACTCCACCTAATAAGCTCATAGGGGCTAAACCATCACCTAAAAGAAGGTAAATGAATCCTTAATATCAAAATTGCTCTGCACAGGTGGCCCCTTTGATGGTATCGAGTATCACTGACTAGAATGTTTGGTACAGGTCTGCATGATGGTAGGTGCTGAGTGTAGATGGAAGTCTTTGAGACTTTCGTAAGGTGATTTATTCAGATCTGGCTTTCTTTGAGCTTAGGAAGTCCCCTTGCCATTCACATTGTTACCAATTAAACCAAGTAACAACCAGCAACTATGCATAAAGCAAAAATCCTACGGATGGTTCCCATTGAGCCTCATAACTTTTTACATGACTCTTTTATTGTATTTTAAAAGCTTTATGTGTATTCTTCTTGTCGTGCCAAAGTGGAACTGACTTGCTCAAAGTTTATCAATGAGAAACAGCTTGTTTAGCAAATGGAGCATCCTCTCCTAGATTATTTTAGTGTTGTACTGTGACTTGTGCTATGACATTCTTTAATTCTTATTTCATGCCTAAAATTTAAAATTAGATATGCTCGGGAAGTTGGCAAGAATTTTTCATTTTAAATGTTCTCTGGATTTCCTTCTGATAAGCATAGAAAAGTTGCAGTTGGGACTGCATCTGAAATGGTTGGAGGGCACACTTTCAACATTTGACTGAATTTGCAGCTAGGATAAGGAATGGCACAGCAGCAATGATGAAAGCCACATTTCAGTATCCCGGGGAAAAGGAACATGTCTGGTCATCTCCATTTTTGTTGTAAATGGTGAAAGTAGAACTATTTCCATCAGCTCTCATGTACAGAATAGCTTTTATATTCTGCAATAATAATAATGAGTGCAGAGAACATACAATAGATATTAATTTCTTTATTTATCTTCAGAGAAGGAAAATAATTTACATAGCACCATATTACAAAGTTAATTTTGTGAATTTATTCTCTACAAAGAACTTTCAATTACAGTAGTCAGTGAATGCCACTGAGGTACAAAATGAAGTTTATTTTATAAATACATTTGTTTCTTTCTCATTGCTTAAGTACTTAAGCATTACAGTGGGCGGGCAAAATATAATAATTACTTTTGTACAGTATTTCAAATTATGTGTAAAGAAGAAACAATTTGTTAGTCATGATTCTCATGAAAATGTCGGAATCAATTGAAGCACAAATGAAACATTTTGTTTACTATAAGCACTGATTTTTCAGTTTGTGCCTACAGGAAAGGAATCTTTTCTTGTAATAAAATTTTGACTCTACACATTCAAAACCATCGCATTTACCTTGAAAGGTAATTTTTATCTTTAGTGTGTTTTGAAAACTGAAGAAATATTAATACCTGGGGAATTACATAAACATATTCACTAATATTATTATTAGCCTATTCATTCATTATTGAAGTTTAATTTTATCAGATTCCTGATAGAACATTTTTCCTGAAAACCAAACTTCATTGCTGTTTTCATGTGGGAAGTGCCTCCAGTAGCCAAGACTTCACTCGTATCTGCTTGCAGCCCACAGTTTTCTCCAAACAAGTGCTCGATGCCAGGTTATATTGCGTGAGGGGAGCAAGGTGCTGATATTTCTGAAGTAACGGAGGCTGCCTTGGTTCTGAAAGCAGGCGTTGCAGCAGCACCATAGCTTATCAACCCCTTAAAAAGATAAGAGGCTACATGGCCTTGAATTCAGTGCCGCACCGATGCGGGGAAATATTTTGGTGAAATATGGGACTTGAGTGGCTTTGGGGGCATCAGTACAGAGCTTTCATGTGCTAATATGCTGCCTACAGAGCTACTTGGGGAAAGACACAAGAGGCTCCAATCTCACAATAGGCTGTTGGAGAAAACTGAGTCATCAGGACTGGCACAGATCAATTCTCTTGGCTCCTGAAAGACATTGAGCTCCTGGAGCATGTCCAGAGGAATGCAGCAACGCTGGTGAAGGGCCTAGAAAACAAGTCTTATTAGGAGCATCTGAGGGAACTGTTTAGCCTAGACAAGAGGAGGCTGAGGGGAGACCTTATTGCTCTCTGAGACTGCTTGAAAGGAGGTTGTGGTGACGTGGATGCTCATCTCTTCTCCTGGGTAACAAGTGATAGAACAAGAGCAAATGGCCTCCAGTTGCACCAGAGGAGGTTTAGACTGGATATTAGGAAAAATTTCTTTACCAAAAGAGTGGTGAAGCACTGGAAATGTTGCCCAGGGAAGTGGTGGAGTCTCCATCCCTGTAGGGGTTCAGAAAGCGTGTAGACATAACAATGAGGGTCATGGTTTAGTAGGCACGGTGGGGTTGGGCTGACGGCCAGACTTGACAAACTTAGAGGTCTTTTCCAATTTTAATGGTTCTATGATCCTATTCTATGATTCTATCGTTATTTAGTGCTATCTGAGTTCAGACACAGTCTTGTCCTTTGGGAGTCGAACCTTACGAAAAGCACTGAAACCTGCCTGTGCAAATAGGCAGAACACACTCCCAAAGCATGTGAGTTCACACACGGGGGCATGGCCGGTTAACCAGCTACTGCCCACAGCCTTGCCTCCACTCACATGTGGCCTTTTCCACTGTGTCAGCACGATACAGACACAGAATGGGAGCAAGATGGGGACAGAACTCCTTAGGGGGACAGAACTTATTAGGCAGGGCAACAGCATCCCAGACTAATATCGCTCCTGGTGGGGGAGAAAAAGTCATTCCTTTCTCTGGCTAGCAAACTATTTGATAAATATTTTACCATAAATGAGTTTATTAGAAGTCAGAAATAACTGTTAACTCTTGCCTTGTGAAATTCACTACCGCAATGCAACAGAGAGAATAAGTGAATAAACTTCTTGTTTTGGAACATAAACCTCCTTCTGTGCTTTCCAGCTGTTCACAGCAGGGTTTTCTGCTTGGTGCAACTAGTTAGTAGTCTACTGTTAGAGGCTAGTAGATCAAATCACCTTTTTCTCTCATGGATATGGATTGTTTGTGAGTCAAATGATTTAACTGGCTTTCAAAGCAATTGAAAAGCCCGCAGACTCCTGGTGATTCGCAACGTGTGGCACTTTTGTCATTGCTTAATCTTGTTTTAATGGGCAGAGGGTCTTACTCTTTATTTTAGTGAAATCAGTCATTTTGTAACTAAAGTAAGTGCTTACAAAAATGTTATCATAAATGTTATCTTTTCTAGCAAAACAGACATCATCATTTTACCTTGCATCAATAGTATATTTAGTTTATCTCATTCAACTGAGAATTTATTAGTCAAATCTGTTGAGATAATGGTATATGGTATTTCTATTTGTTTTTCTAAATCTGTTTACACTTGAAGGATTTCCTTTTTTTCCTATTTCTGGAAATAGCACAAAAATTAACTAAAAACGCACATAAACATTAAAAGAGATATGCAGAGGGCTTACAGACAACTTATTTTAAATATATTCTGACAATATAGAGAGCCTTCCTTTCTCCTTCATTTATGCTGTATGTCACCTCCTGAAACATTCTCTCCTGAGTATTGAATGCTTTTTAATGTTTTCATATGGCAATCAATAATTATCAATTATACACTTAGTCATATAGTGCCAAACCCTTTCATTTAATACTTGCTTCATCAATTGTTCATATATACGTTCTGTCAAGCAGCTTAATGATATGATTGAATTGTGTGCTATTGATTTTCTATCTGTCAAGTTTATGCAGTGATTTGGAAATACTGGGTCTATACACTGATGTAATTTCCTTGACTTCAATAGAGTCATTATTCTGTTGGTGTAAGGGACTTGATAATCAGATTGCCAAACATCTAGGGTGAAAAACCTTTTGGTGAGGGTATAATACTGCCCTCTACAGTCACTTCAACTAACAAGATTAGGTTCTAGTTCCTCTTAAAATGTAAGGGATTACTTTGGATATACTTGATTACTTGATATACTTGATATTCTAATTGTATGTGTAATCGAATTGTAAACAAATTTATATGAACCTTCATTGTTTAGAAAGATATAGGTTAATCATGGGAGAGATAAGCTTGCCAGAATTCTGTTAAAAAGGTGCCATCATCTTTGAAAAATGAAAATAAATCAAAACTGGGCAGGGAACTGAAAAATCCCTTGGACAGGGATGTGCAGATCACTGTGAATACGATATTGGCAGTGGGTGTGAGATACACTGGAGCAAAACCAGTCAGTACACTGATTTGATATCTATTACAGTAAAATTAGCTGGGTCAGTTAGACACTAGCTAGACTAAAAACATAAGACACTAATCACCCCTTGCAGCACTTTATTTCTAGTCCTATTAAAGTATTCCCCTTCTGTGACTGGTCTGAGATACTACTTTCCAAAATAATACATTTCTTTCCCTCTTTTCAACTTGAATTTTCTTAAGAAAAGACAAATATTGACAAATATAAATTTAAATAACTGAAAAAGTAATGTAAATACTAAAAATAACAGAGGAAAAATGCTGACCATCACAGCTATTCAATGGTGTCTTGCACACATATGTATCCTAAAAATCTTGAAAATAATTTCTGTTTTGGGTACTTCTTTACTCCCTGACTTTTTAACCTTCTCCCTTCCTCAAAAAAAAAAAAAAACAACCCCCAAAAAAAACACAAAGAAAAAAACCTCCACAATCAAACAAAAAGAGCCCCTTAATCATGATATAACTGACAACAACTTTGAATGACAGCATGTGGAGCAAAGAATAGATATTCAATCACCTTAGTCTTATAATGGGTTGCTTTTCATATTCAAATAAATGCCCACTAATAAATATTAGAATCATCAATGCATCCCACAACGAAATCTCATTAAAACCTATTCATCCCATCCTTCTATGTCCTCTCCAAATGTCAGAGATAAGATCAGCTTTATAGTACTCCTGGAAGATTAATAAATATAAATTTTTTTGAAGCAGTTGGGNAAAAAAAAAAAAAAAAACAACCCCCAAAAAAAACACAAAGAAAAAAACCTCCACAATCAAACAAAAAGAGCCCCTTAATCATGATATAACTGACAACAACTTTGAATGACAGCATGTGGAGCAAAGAATAGATATTCAATCACCTTAGTCTTATAATGGGTTGCTTTTCATATTCAAATAAATGCCCACTAATAAATATTAGAATCATAAATGCATCCCACAACGAAATCTCATTAAAACCTATTCATCCCATCCTTCTATGTCCTCTCCAAATGTCAGAGATAAGATCAGCTTTATAGTACTCCTGGAAGATTAATAAATATAAATTTTTTTGAAGCAGTTGGGCAAGTAAATCCTAGTCAAGAGACTTTTCTGACAAGACCTCCCTGATATTTAAATTATAGAATCTAGAACTTAACTAACAACTTAAGTATTCCCATCTTCATAGCACGATGCATGTGGAAATGGAATATCTCAGCCTGATAACAAGCTGTTAAGAGCTTAAAATTAAGGGCTGACATAAAGTTCTTTTTCAATCCAGTTGATTTTTAAATTAAAATGGGGGTGCAGGGAAGTTATTTCTGAAGCTAAATGAAAGAAAAAACTTCTAGAAGAATCTCCATGGACTGTGAGTACCAAAGAGACCAATTCAAGGATTAAGGGAAATATTCTGACCTCTTAACCATTTACACAACCGAAGGGGGAGCTTCAAGGAATTGATGCAATTCCATTGACATCAACACACGTAACATCAACAAGTATGAGTCTCAAGAGAGAATTTCTTCGCAAGACAAAATTACCAAAGTAATGAAATCTTAAAAACTGTGTGGATTCATACCAGGTACTTCAAACTGCCTTTTTTATTTATTTTTTTCTCTTGACAGATTAGTAAGCAGCATCCAAACTGTTTATTAAGCCCAGTACCACTGATACTGTCTTTATTTTAATTTCTCGAAATTTATCTCGTATCTGTGTGAGACTGGCATAACAGGGAGCCTGTGGGATTACGGGTGGGATCCCAGACCTTGTACGTTAAATTTCCATGGAACTATCAGTACTCTAAATGTATTTCTAAAGACAGAGAGGTTAAGCAGGTGGTATAGTATGGCAGCACCACATAATGTCAATAAGGATTGAAGGGATTTTGAAAGCAAAGATTTTCATTGACCTTTGGGAAAATATTACTGAATCACCACTCTTTCTTTTCTGTAATCAGTTAATTTACGTCACTGGTATTTTACTGGCCACTTCCAACAGTAAACATGTACACCCAGAAAAAAAGCATTATAAACATAAAGTTACATAATTTTCTTCGAAATATGATGAAAATAATTGTAGTACATATCTAGAAATGTTATCTATGTCAAACTTTAGGCTGAGCCTACAGCTATTAATGTTATTCCAAAACATCTCTTTGGCCCTGAAATTCAACCTCAAATGTCCCATTGCTGGGATTATCTCCTAATTATACCTGGATCAAACAAAAAAAACTTCTTGATTCTTTATACTCTTGTCTGTGTCCTAAATCAAGATTTTTAATCATGGGGAAAAACTCTGCTTTTCAGAAATTGAAATAAGATTTGTGAATTGACAGATCTAAAGACTGATATCCCTTGTATTTGTAAAACACATATTTGTAACTTTTAAGATTCTAAATTCATTGCAAGCAGGTAACAGATACCTTTATGACTCCAGGCCAATGCGCAGAGGAATTCAAATACATCCATGCAGTGTAGCAGCTTTACCTTAACTCTGAGTCGGAAGGGGCCACCTCCAGAGCAGCGAGGCAAGTCTGCTTCCCTGCGATAGGAATTCTGTAATAGAGACATACAATGCTCTGGCATCTCCGAGTTGAGGCTACAATAAACAGGAAAATCTTTTAGTATCTAGCTGTTCAGCAACAATTTAAAATCAAAGATTTTCTAATCCTTTATCATCTCCATGCTATCATTTGGCTCCTTGTTGTATAATACAGAACAATTTAATTCCTTCTAGAAATGACCTATCCTGTGGAAAGAAATACAGGAAAAAGACACCATTTCTGGTCCTGGTCTTTTACTAAACTTTCTGACACTTTCAGGAAAGTTTTGCTTAGTTTAATCCCTTCTGACCCATGTCTGAAATCTCTTCTTGCAGAGTGTTATCTAAACCACAGCTTTCTGAGATGATTTTAATACTGCTTATTCGTAATTAGGTGCCGGCAGAACTTGTATCATGTTAAAATAGGGGAACAAACCACAGCAAAGCTATAGAACTCCTAGTAACTTTAATTAAAATGTAATATCCTATCACATGACTTGAAAGAGTCACAACAAACATCTATATACGTCCACTGAAATGCATGTTAACATCTTTCATTGCTTCTGAAGTATCACAAGCAGGAAACATGCATCTGAACACGCTTAGAACACAATCAGATCTAAAAGCTCTGGTGACTGTGGTTGTGATAAGCATCTCAGTTTTAAATATCTTGGAGAATTCAGCATCAATTTTGAAATAGCATCAGAAAAAGATGCATGGAAGTCCAGAAAAACCATTCAGACAGTCCAAGCTGTAGGTAACTTGAATACAACTCACCATTCCTAATAGATTATGTACCTCCACTGGAGCTCACCTTTGATATACCTGGAGAACGCATCACACATTGCAAACTCCCTAAAGTGGTAATTTGCTAGTTTCACAAAAAGAGTTTATCTGTTTCTCAAAATAGAAGTGTAGTTAAACTTTAAGCTGAAATACTTAAAAGCTTCTGTCTCCGAAGAAGATAGCTCTGAATAAATGAGTTGACTCATAGTCAGCTAACTACAAATTTCTAGTTAATTTCCTATAAAATTAAAAATTAGGGATATGGTAATCCATTGACTGGCTCTTATTAGTTTAATTAAACCACTTTCCTGGAGATGCTGTGCCCAGTCAGTAAAAGACTAATCTTTATTAATATACTCTCACTTAAAATATTTTAAAGTATCACTAGCAGGAATTTGAATATTAGGGAATGTTTTAAACTGAAAACTCTATTCAGTCCCCATTTAAGGTAAATTAACAGGTAAACGCAATATGGATATTTCTGTCAGTTGATTAACTGTTCTCTGTAGTTGCAATACAATATTTGCCCCTGGTACTAATGCACTTAATCCATCTATCCAGTCTAACTATAGATCTATTTTGTAATTATTCACTAAAGGTTTTCTAGCTACATAAGCATGAAGTATGCAAATTTGAGACACTTTCCTGTAATCTTATGGCTTGTATAGTGTTCTAAGCCAAATGTTCCATAGGAGGCAGATGAAAACCCTATTGGGAAACCTTATTCACTGGGACAAGAACAAGAAAGTTAAAAATTACTAGCAATATAAACAAAATAACTGTGAACAGTGTAGGGGTTTTTTCAGAGCTTTTTTATATTATGCTAATTTTCTTGTTTATAAATCAATGTGTAGAAAACAACTTGTAGAGTTCTGTTATCTTCAAAGTACTCGGAGTAATGATGGTGGTGAGAATTTAAACAAAAGGATGAATCGATCCATTGCATTAAGGTTACATAATGGCATTATGCCATTCCATCTATTTACTGGAGAGCATCTTAGAAGTGTTTGGCATGCAGTGAGCCTGCAGGTCTTTGGGCTTTGGGCTTTACCTGGAGCTGTACCAGTAAAGATCTAGTCACAGAGCTCCTTTTTTGATCCTAGTTATTGAAATGTAAATAGCATGGTAAGGGATGTCTCTGGAGTACTCTCATACGGAATAAGTGGTTGTTCTTTATTTTGAAAGAACAGGCAACATTTCCATAGACCGGTGTACTTGGATCCGATTGCTGGAAAATCAGACACTTTGTCACAATAGGCAAGATAATGAAATAGCTTCTATCCCCTTTGCTTTGGCTCTGCTGCTGCCTATAGGAAATGGGAACTGGAAGGTCATCTGTGTCTGATTTCTTTTCTATGTATTTCTCTGTGCTAGTCTTTGGTTTCTGGTTTTTTCCCCTTTGTGACCAGGTCATCAGGGTGGTAGTGGAAATAGAATTTTATCCCGCTCATATTTACTCACCTCATGCTGCAAGGAATATTTGTTTCAAGATTACTCCCAGGACACACCCTTGTGCAGGAGATGCTGGGTTGTTTTATCAAGGCTGATGACATTTCTTCTACTTCCAACCAGTACCAAACCACTTTGCAAAGTGATGCTTCACCTTGCTACCTGCTTCAGTGCAGACGATTACTGAACCAGAACAGAGGCAAAACCAAAACCAAGGTGTGATCTTCAAACTGAAAGTCTACTGTATCATCTTTTTTTCTTCAGCATTCAGGTCAGAGGACCTCCTTGTATGATGTCCAGTTTTGATGTAGATATTTTGTTTCATATACAGTGTTTTTAATGGAATTACTGGTGTCAGGGTTGAGGGTTTTTTTCTCGTGGGACAAACTTCATTTGATTTGCTTTTGTACTATGGATTTTGCCAATGTTAGGTTTAAAAAACATCTCTCATTTTCCATGAGGAAATCCTTCTTTTCTAGATTTTACTTCAAAGCAAAGATGTTCTTTTTGATAGCAGTTTTATTTGATATTTTTTTTAATACATTTACTAGTACTTACTTACAATACTAACTGCAACCTGATAATTGTTCATTTTTTTTTTTTTTCCCCTAGTACTGGTTCACATTTATTTATACTGTTTCAACACCTTACAAGTTATCTAAATCCAGCAGTCAGTGACTAAAAAGCATCCCTACTGATGGGAGGATCAATCTCCTATAGAAAACAGTTTTGCTGGTTGTACTTGCTTTCTTAGGAGACACTCTGAGCTAATTAATAGCTTTCAGGATCATTCAGGAAATAAGTGTCAGAATATACACAGAAATTGAAAAAAAAAAAAAAAAAAGAAAAGTAAAGAAAGCCACCTGCTTAGATTTGAAGCACATTGAAGAGAAAGCTGAAGAAATGCCTGTTGCTCATTCTGTACCTGTCTAGTAAATCAGTAGAGGATTTCTATCTCTGGAACTGTCTGTCAGCTTTCACAGAAAAACTTCACTTTAAAATTTGAGCTAGGTAGTGCCAAGAGTTTTCTGTATTATGGATGTGAAAAGAGCTTCTGCTGCTAGCACTTACAAAAATTTCAGTGATAACATTTCTCATGAGTTGACCACAAATTCCTATATAATTTCTTATAAAATTAAAAATTAGGGACATGATAATCGTATGACTGGCTATTATTCCTGTGTTTAGTTTTAATTAAGCCAGCTTCCTGCAGAAGCTGTGCAACCTTTGAGGAATGTTCAAATAATATAGTGAATTTCCATTAAAATAATGAAGTCATACTAATAAAAACAATTTTGGCCACGTTCAAACTCAAACCTTCTCTACCTGTATGAAAATAGTTGGCTGGATGGCGTTTGACTTTTTATAAATGATGCTGTAAGTGTGAAATATATAAATATATATTAGTGACAGACTGGGTTTTGCACTGGTGACAAACATTCTAAAGCTCCACAAGTCTTTACAGCTTAGTTTGCGTGTATGCTTGGCAGCTGGAATGCAGAAGTGTAAAAGAATTGGAGTAAGAAAATTGTGTGACTTTTCAGAATAATTCACACCATAATGCATCAAGGAAAAGATATGGAAGAAAAAAGCAAAGGAAATCTTAAATAGATCAAGAAATTTTTATATAAAACCCAAGACAGCTGAAAATAGTTCCCTTTTCAGACTCCAGTATTAATTAAAGCTGAAAATCTGTGAAAAGAGAGTACATTTCTGTTACAGGATTCCCTGTGACCTCTGCAGTAAATTCAGACTTCACGAAATATAACCATACAACACCATTCATACTAATTTAAGAGCTTGACAGGATCCTGTTTGTTGCCTTGAATTCACATGTCTTTCAGGTGTGAACATAATAAATAAGGGAAACCGAACCATCCTATCTCCGCTAGAGCCAGGTGGCACAAAGTGATCTTTTGCTTTATGCAATGCAGCTACGTAGATGCAGGATAGTTGCCTGCCACTGCTTTTCTGTCAGCTCCTACTTCTGTTTTCTCATATACCAATTGCAGCCTTTCCTGTTTCGTAAATCTCTTTTTATGTTAATGTAATATCCATAATTCTTGTTATTTCTGTCCTATTCTAAAGATATTTTTCCATGTTAAATGTCTGACAAATAAGCTGTCGTAATATGAGAAAATAAATAAATCTTAATACCTTATCTCAAAGAAACTTAAGCAAGAGCATTGTCTTGAATATATTTCATCTTTTTATAGCTCCCCTGGTTTCTACCCCTTTCAGCCTCAGTTCATTTGGTTTCTACTCAGTTGTCAAGTTTGACTGATCTATTTGCTTTTATTCCACAAGACAAGGTATTTTCTATATTATGACTTGATGATGTGATTGGAAGGATTGTAGAAATACAGACCAGATCCTAAAGGAAGCAATCTCAAAACGTCAGGGGACTTTTGGTAAAAACTAAAAATTCAGGTCATGCTTTTAGACCTCAATCTTGTCAACGGAAACGTCACAGTTACAGTAAGAATAAACTTCTGTCCTGAGTTTGTCCTCCTTCCATTCTAAACTCAGACTTTGCATTCAAATTAACTTGAAATTAATGAGATTTAGATAATTTTAGATAATTTTATATCATTTAGCTATAACTGCAACAGCAACATTCGGAACTATTTTTTTATCCATCAGTGAGCTGACATTCATGCTTACTGAGGAGACTGGTATTACTGAGGATAATATTTTACTTGGACATATATAATTTTAATTGGATGTATATATTATAGATAAAACAACTAAAAATGGCCAGTTCAATGAATCTATATAATAGATATCAGGCAATTGCACCGAAAAGACAATTGTTCTCATCTCCACCATCAAAGTAGTATTGAGTTGATAAAGGGCTTGGCTAGGGCTTGTTCAGGTTACCTCCCGGCAATGAGTGTGACAATGGACATACAAAGTAAATTAGAGAGCAAAATAAGGATGACATTATTAAAAAGCCTTTAATATCCAATTTGTCTACATATTAAGATCTCAATAAACTGATTACCCAAACAATAATTTACTAAAGAATATCAAACAAAATGAAAGAAATCTTACTATAAGAGGTTTTGGGGAAACACACATGAAAAGCATGAGTAACGATACGAATGGAAAAGTTCAGATAGAAACTTTTGAAAAGGGTTTGCAGGAGACTGTCGGGGAGCAGGCAGGGACAAAACAGCAAAGTTGTAACGTGGGATACTGATCTTTCATCTCCACTGACTCTGTGGGAAGTTATAAGAATGTTTTTAGACAGGATTTAATGTGAATATCTTGATTTCTTCACGCAGTATTCATCAAATCTTCACTGCTTTCTTGGTGTCTACACATTTTTTGTGTACAATATCACTCATTTCAAAGTATCTGACCGTTAGAATGAGTAATTTACAATGGATGTATTAAGTTACAATACTACTATGCCAAGCTCGTTTTAATGTCTACTATATATCTTTGATAATATAAGGAACTTCACGCTGTTGTTATTGTTAATAAGTAGGAGTAGGTGTAGGTGTTGGGCGATAGGTTGGACTCGATGATCTCAAAGGTCTTTTCCAACCTTACGATACTGTGATAGTGTGATACTGTGAATATAGTCAAAAAATAAATACAGAAAAATTCTGAAAACTCCCCTGAAACAGACCTTCAAATACCTTTACTAACACGAACATTTTGCTTTGAGAGATGTTGAATAACGGAATATTATCCAATTCAATATATTGGTTAATTTTCTTAAGAAGAAATTTGAATAAAGACTTGATGGACATCACACAAACTGGTGTGGTTAATATTGTATTACTTATGACAGAAAGGAATGGCTTTGATAAGAGATTAGTCATGGTAGCCCGTTCATTTCATATTTGCTGTCTCTGATAATCAAATAACTTTATCCACTTCTAAGTGTAGACATGATAATTATTTTGTGTCAGAACTCTTTTAGTTTCAGGTTCTTCAGTGTCACTGAAGTATCATGATGAAAATAGGGGGTTCATTGCTGTTTTAAGACATTTGGTTCAACACTTTATTTTATTTGCTTTGAAACAAAATTGTCTACGTAGCTTTATTTACAGAACCCTTGGTAATTTTTCAGTGAATAACTACTCAACCTAGAGCTGTGGGTTGTAAATTAGGTTTTACACAGGTCTTGCTCTTGTACCAGTGAATAAACCACATTGTCCTCAGACTTCTCATTTAAAATTTAACCTAGAATACCAGAAAACCTCTAAACATAATATAACATAATAATATAATTAAAGCCATTTTCAAAAAGTCAGCATTTATTTTAGTGTTTATTTTCCCCTCTGTACTAAAGGAATGTAGGCAATTATTTTAAATTAGGTTACATAAGAATATTATTTATGTAACAGAAATACGTTTCTTATTTTAATTAAGTTTAATGGATCTTGCTCTGGAGATGAACAGAATCAATCCTGAAAATACTTAGGTGTCTCCAGCTGCAGGTGTTTTTGGAGGCTGGATGACTACATTAAGCCTGCCAGTGAAGTGGTAAGGATATGACGAGGCAGTAGTTCCTTTTAGCTTTCTACCTGTATTTCAAATATAGGTAAAAATCTCCTCAACCTCCTGTCTTTATCAAAACTGCTTTCGCAAAACCTTTGATTGAATTGAATAAAGTGTGTAAAGACTGTGTAACTCTGGTTGATTTGGTTTCTGAAGGGAACAAGGATATACACATTAAGTACCACCGTCTAAAAATTACTTTCTTTATATAAAGCCATGTCTGTGAAATTTTCAGAACTTTGTGTTTATATTTTGAGTTTTCCAGCTTCATTCACTCACTTAGATTTATTTTTCTTCCCTGCTATGGACAAATGTTTCAATGGACTGAATGCTGCTGCATCAACAAAATTTGAGTGAAAATTGCCACACTGACAACAAGTTCTGTATAAGAATCATATGACCAATGTGTTTTGAGTAGTCAGGCAGAAAGGGACTGGGGAGTGCTGGTGGACAGGAAACTCAACATGAGCCAGCAGTGCACAAGTGGCAAAGAAGGCCAATGGTGTCTTGGCCTGCATCAGGAACAGTGTGGCCAGCAGGACTAGAGAGGTCATCATCCCCTTATACTGGGCACTGGTCAGGCCACACCTCAAGTACTGTGTCCAGTTCTGGGCCCTCAGTTTAGGAAGGATGTTGAGATGTTAGAGGGTGTTCAGAGGAGAGCAACGAGGATGGTGAGGGGGCTGGAGCACAAGCCCTGTGAGGAGCGACTGAGGGAGCTGGGCTTGTTCAGCCTGGAGAAGAGGAGGCTCAGGGGAGACCTTATTGCCCTCTACAACTGCCTGAAGGGAGGCTGTAGTGAGGCAGGAGTGGGGCTCTTCTCTCAGGTGACCGGTGACAGAACGAGAGGACACGGTCTCAAACTTGGCCAGGAGAGGTTTAGGCTTGACATTAGGAAGAAGTTCTTCACTGAGAGGGTGATTGGCCATTGGAATGCTCTGCCTGGGGAGGTGGTGGAGTCACCATCCCTGGAGGTGTTCAAAGAGAATTTGGATGAGGCACTTAGTGCCATGGTGTAGTTGACAAGTAGGAGTAGGTGTAGGTGTTGGGTCATAGGTTGGACTTGGTGATCTCCAAGGTCTTTTCCAACCTTATGATACTGTGATACTGTGAGTCAGGGGAAGATGTAGGAGTATCTACATAAAGCATCTATGTAAGAGGATCTGGGCATTTGCTACCTAATAGTGATAATCTGGTAAGGTCTGCCACAATCTATAAACTGGACACAAGAAACGTGATTCCCTTTGTAGAAAGTGTAAGTAAAGATAAGGGACCAGGACTAGGACTTAAAGATAAGGTACTAAGGACCAGATTTGGCAACGTACTATTTTTGATACCGTGCTTCTGATACCTGATGCACTTTTTTAAATTCAGTCTTTTACTGAGCCTTTCACTTTGCAAATTTCTTGACTAAATAGAAATAAATATGAATTACTAAACTAGAAAAAAACTCTTAACAACTAAAACAATGCCAGATATATTGGTTTAAAGATTTCATTTACCTTAAAATACTCTTACAATTTGAATGGCTTCTGGTTCTTTAACATTTGCATTTTGTAGTGCTACTATAAGTAAAATACAGCAAATGGAGCTCACAGAAAAAGAAATGTTAAGATGAGGATAAAGATGGAAGAAAGAGCAAAAAGAATGGAGTTGGAGATGTTTGAAAAGGAGAGGGATCCGCTGACCTAAAGAGTGTGACTTTTGGTGTGGGACAGTAGGAACTGTACGAGATGCTTAACAAAAGGAAAAAAGAGAGAGGGGAAAAAATATACACATGGGAAAAAAAATAGATGAGTTTCAGTAGGTATTGGTGGTTGGGGGTGATAAAGAGGGCAAAGGAACTGCGTTTCTCGCAATGCTCTCTTTTTCCTTTGAAAAAAAGCATGGGGGCATGAAGGTAGAAAACAAATAAATACAAAATTAACTTAAAATTTCAGGAGACACACAGGAGAAAAAAGCACAGGCAAAGCTTCAGACTAGATAAATCAATAAAACTGATTAATCTAAATAGCATGTAAGCTTGCCACAGTCTGCGCACAAACTGGGTAAAAATTATTGATATGAGGATAACTTTAGTCAGGGAGAACTTTAAAGAATTGCATTTAGAAAGAGCCTTTGCAAGCTATTGCTGAAAATATCTTGCTTATTGCAAAGAATTATTTTGCCTCTGTGCATAGATACACTCAGCTCTTCCTTCGCTTGGAAAGTTTAGGCTACGTTTAGCCACACCATGTTGGTCGGGGTGGAGCTGTGTTTTGTTTCTGATAGCACCTACGTTGTGCAGTCAAAGCTAACAAGTGTTTATGCCCGCACCTTTACTGGACATGAATATTTGACCTTCGAAAGTGCCTCTCAGGACCCCCATTCCATCAGGCTGCTGTTAATTGCAATTGTCACTAACCAATTTCATGTCATTGATGAAGCATCTTGCAGAATTCTTCAGTAACGCTTGCAAGGGTCATAATTTTTCTTATTCTGATCTAGCTTTATTGATCCTCTTCTGAGAGGAACAGCACCGCTCGCAGCTTTATGGGACCATTCAAACAATCTAAGAATGATTTATGTTACCCTTAAGGAAAAAGACATCAAGACTAGTTACTTGCATGCTGAGTTTTTCTCTGCGATCTCAAGCTGTCAAAATACTAAATACAAGTCAGGATATTCCTGAGTAATGGAAAGCACTGCAAAACTTTGTAGCGTTATTAGGCTTCATGTTATAATTGGGCGATGCTTCCTCTTAACATGCAATTTATTTTATTCAATATTGATAAGATTTAATGGATGATGTATTTGATTCAAAGCTTTGATACAAATGTAGAGTCTTAATTAACAAGTGATATATTTGATGCAGTGAATAATGCATCTGATTTAATAGAGGATGCACTGTATCTACAGCTGAAGGTGACTGGTCTTTTTAGTGAGAGATTAATTCATTTCAGAAGATGATGTATCACTTTCAATATGAACTAAATCAAATTTATAATACATTTTTTTGCAGCGTGCAAACTAGCACAAGGAACAAGTTTGCCCTCAAGTGGACTTCAAAGGCAGATCATACCTCCAAGTCACCAGGTAGGATTAAGCAGTTTAATTGATTCATGCTGTGATAGGGGTGGAACCAAGTTCTAAGAAACCACTGCTTTTTCAATTGACTTTTGCTTTATTTCAAAATAAAATTATATTAAAATTATTGAATTAGATATCCCCAAAAGTGTAATAATCTTTGTATTAACAAGAATTGAGAGTAAAACTTGAAAGATTCAAGGTGCAAAGGCTAGTTGAACTTGAAGTATTGATGAGGTAGTAGAAAGAAGAAAGGCACCTTTAACCATGTCTTTTCCTCAGGTCATCAAAAAAACCCTGGCAAATTTACAGTATGTGCTGTTTTTTCATAAAATCGTCTCATCGATACCAGTGCTTTTACATCTCATAAAATTCTGAAACTGTTACTTATTTGATAAATAATCATTCAGTGGAGTTTTCAGCTCCACATAGAGCTATAGACAACTAGCCAGGTTTTTCCTATTAAAAACATAGGAAAGTTATGTGGAGTCAATATTCCATTTCCACTTTCTGTAATGTTAAACCTCTGTGTTCACTAATTATTCAATCAGGGCTTTATTTTTCCCTTCACAGCTCCGTAAATTCAATACCCTATGTTTTTAAACCAATTTGTTGACAAGTGAAAATGACCCAGGTCCAAGACAATGCCAGCTAGCTTTTTAAATTACATTTTTAGAACTAAAAAAGCATTAGGACATGCATAGATAACCCATTGAGTATAATGACTGCTAAATTATTACATAATATCACTACTAATTTAATTATAAACATCTGACTCTGCTATTCAAACAGGAAAATAACTATTTAAGCACTATGCAGTTAAAGAATAATAAACCTACTGCCATATTTCTCGTCTAAAATGTTACACTCAAAAATAAGATCAAAAGAGACTCACTAGCAATGAAAAACTATTCTGAAACAAACTGAGTTTATATTTCTAAATGATGGTTCTTATCAATGTGTTTTAGATACATGTTCAGTTTAGTGTGCATCAAACTTGCAAGCTAGAGCTAAGCTAAGAAAAGATATTTTTATTTTTAATAAAATATTTAATAATACTTCTTCCAGTTTTCCACCCAAAAGCAAACCCTTCCCATTGATTTGAGGTGCTAAAAAAATTACGCTTAAGTATGTCTTCTTCCATTTCTTAGCTCATAGTGGCAAAACATGAGAAAAGATGGCATATTATTCTGCACTTTCTGCTGTATGAGATACAGAATAGGCAAAAAGCAAGTAGAGTTAAGAGCATCTGCATGGAGTGTAAATTGCTTTTCGGGTCTTGCACAAAGTGCTATTTGTCCTCTTGATGTGGCTATGGAAAGAAGAATGCGCTTCCCTTCGTAGGATTGCAGAGGGTGTAGCCTAGGGTTTTTATCTCTGTGTGCCACCTACATAAATGCTCTTCCTGTGCTTCTGAGTTACAAAGTTTTAGTTTGGTGGTGGACTAGAAAATTAGGTTGAAATCTACAGCAAGTCTCTCAAACCTTCTTGTTGCTAGGAGTTGTCCAACTAGGAGAGAGCATTGTGTGATATCCCTCAGGACTGGGGTTTTTTTACTCCCATTTTCTTGAAAAAGTAAGAGAAAAGTGTGTAAAAACGTTAAAACATAATTTATATATATTTTTTTAAAAAGTACCTTTTTTTAGGTAAATAAAACTGGAAGGAAGTTTTTGAAGTGTGAGATTGGTTGATTTGAGGGAAGAAAGGATAAGTTTATCTTTTAAAAAAGAATACATGAAAAATTCAAAATGAAAGTAACTTTGATTTGTTTAAGACTTGTTTTTACAGTCTAAAACTACTCCAGGTAACGCAAACTAACTTTTTCTATAGGGACCAGAATTACATTCAGCTTTTTCAGGCAATAAAGTACTTAACAGAATAATTTAACTCAATCTCATAGTCAGCTTCTAGGAAAAAAAAATAAAAAAAAGAAGAAAAACTCAACATCTAAACAGAAAACTCCCAACACCCTCCAAAAAACCTAAATAAACAAATTAAAATACAAGGAAAAAATAAAACATAAAACTCTACCATACCAAAACCACGTTGACACTTTTTCTCAGTAAGGATGAGATTTGAGAAATGCACATAACCACAAAGAATGAAGGCGTTTATTGTAACTCAAAAGTCACAGGAATGGGAAAAAGAGTTGGGAAGTTTGGAGAGAAGAGCAGCAGCTGTGGAGATGTGAGAGGAAAAAGGCTTCATATTTACCACAAAAGATAGGGGCTGAAGCAAGGAAAGTTGGCAGTAAAAGACCAAAGTGTGTGTATTGTCTTTGCGATAGTTAAACTTCTTGTGCTAAGAACTAAGCAGTGTTGAAGTTTTAGAAAGGTAACTCTGATTTCTCAGTCAGGTGGGATTTTTTGAGGAGGAAAATAAAAAACAGCCTCAGGTCAAAGCTTTGAAATACATATATTTAAGTTATCTCATGGAATCATTTGTGATGTTGAAGATCTGCAGCTGCAGAATGAGGTTCTACCTTGCTGAAAGAGTAAAAAAAAAAAACAAAAAAAGGCTTTATATAAAACTATACCAGAAAGGGTGAGAGCAAAAGCCTTGGATGCAGCCTACTGACCTCCAGGAAAACTCATCAAGCACAACATATGGAGTGCTGGGACTGCAGAACAGCAGCAACCTCCTCAACACGCACCACGGGAAGTTGGACACAGTTATCACAACTCCTCACTTGTGAGTGCTCTGCTATGTCTTTTCTTTAAACTGCTGACTGAAACTATAACCACTAAAACCAAACCAAGCACCCCCACCCTCCCCTTGAGTTCTTCCACATCTCCTTTTATTGAGATTTTTTTCTTCCTATGAAAAGAGTAGAGGTTTATTTTGCATGCATAGTCACTAATCGTGTATTTCAATCAATGGCAATATCTGCAGGGTCTGAAAATACAGAGATTTTTTTTTTTTTCCCTCCGGCAAATGTTGTTAGATTTTGTCTTATGACAAAAAATCCTCAGAAATTCCACTGTTTTCAGTGTAATTTCTTTCATCTCCTAAAGACTGCGGGTCTGTCATAGTTGAAATTTTAATAAAAAGTTCAAATGGAGTAATGTTTTCTTTTGTTAGAATTATCTTTCATAGAAGTAATCCTGGATATTATAATCCAGTCAGAAAAAAAATCTTAAAGATGCGTCTTATTTCCTGACAACAGATTCCAGAGCACTTTACTCTGAATTTTTCTTAAATATAATTTCTTGATGCTAGATAACTGCATAGTGTGAAATGCTCAACTCTAAGAAATGTTATTGGCGACCATTAAAATATTACACTTCAACCTGGACAAAAAGAAAAAACTGTCCTCTTTTTGGCATTGTAAGAATCCTCTCCTCTTTTCCAAAATATTTCATATGGTTTAAAATTTGTGGTGTCACAAGTGATCCAATAAGTAAAGCAGCCTGAAGATGCTTCAGTCTTTCAGGTATTCGCATGTGCTAATAACAATACTAATTAAAATAAATTTAATTTCACAAGTATTAATCTCATTATAAATTATTTAGAAATCTTATTTTTAAAAAATTCTAATGTTTATTATCCAGATACATAGTTATTTTTAATAAAAATAGGAATTTTAGGCTTAAATTTGTAACATTTTTCTTAAGAAAGAAATGAGATATTTTATAAGGAACGACATTTCATTGTTAATGATTTCATAGCTAGAAAGGATAAAGCTGTGTTCCTCTTCTGTTAGCTTTTCTTATTCAATTTCCCCAAACCTTGTGTCTACACTAGTGACCTGAACTATGAGAGGTTATTTACAATAGAATTATCAATACTCTTGAAATTCAAAAAATTCAGAACTCAGTGAATGGCAAAGTCTTATGATCTCAGTATATTTTATAAGGTATTTTTTACTAGATGCTATAGAATTTCCAGATGCAAAGTTTTAAGCTGAAGTTAAGACTTTGATTTATATCAAGTGTCAGTAGCAAAATTATTAAGAACCCTGTAGTTTAAAGGCCTGTCTGTAAGGAAGTGGACTACTGGATTTCTATTTCCAGCTGTCTTTTTGGGTTCCTGCAAATCCTTAAACAAACCAGATTGGTCATCACTTTTTCTAAGGAGAATAATCAATATAATTCAATAGAAAGGCGTCAAGCTAAGATTCTTCCATTGTTTCCATAACCCATAGTCATGAATAGTGTAAGAGAAATTTGAGGACTTCTGATTTTCCCTCCATTAATTTAGGGGAATAATTGAAACAAATTACTTATATGATCATTTTCTGTTTTAAAGTTAATGTCACATTTAAAAAATCAGACACATATGCCTTGAGTTTTGATTCTGTTTTCCACTTCTCATGTGAAATTATTTGTGGATATTTGAAGATCTGCCCGGTCATGCTCCGATATCTCCAAGCCTGTCCAATATCTTGGGTTTGCCTCTCCAGGATGCGGTTTAACCAGATTTTGAGTTACTGGCTAACTAGGATGGCAGAGTTATGTAATCCAGTGACTTCCCAACTGAGAGGAATAAGGATCTCTTGTTTAGAATTGCAAAGACCAAAGGCACAAACTCTCAACAAACTAGGGTTGGACAACTAGGGTTGGTCCAACTAGGGTTGGACAAAGACATCAAACCATTAAAAATACTAGTGATCGCAAGTAAAAGATACAGATAACTACAGAGGCACTCGAGTAGTCACACATAAATAGCCTAAATTTTCTGACCACAGAATCAGCAGCGATACCTGTAGATCGTCTTTATAAACAGCTGAGGATTCTTCTCGAGAGACAAAGTGGGTCTCCTGTTACAGTAAAGATTAGAGATGTTCTCTTATTTGCTCTTGATCATGAATAAATCATATTTTACTCCTCTTTGGGAAGATTCAATCGACTGACCAGGTCAGTGACTAGAAGGTAGCAGAGATGCTTCATGATTCAAGGTATTTTGTTAGCACATCTAAGAGAGAATTTCTTTCCTAGTGATCCACATAAATTTCCTAAGATGCTTTTCATGTTCTCAGGGTGGAGAACAAAAGTCTCTCATTTATTTTAAATTCATCTGTATTCTACAAAGAAAAAGAAAGAGAGTTACATCTATTGAAGATTATTTCACACAGATGGCAGAAGAATGAACATGTTTTATGGCCCACTTTATGATTTTTGGGTTTGAATATTACCTTCTTTGAATTTTAGGTTCATAGTGCAAGTCCCTACTATTGTGTTAAATTATTCATTTCAGGCATGTGTATAAGAGCATGAAAGCTTCATATCCATTACCAAAAAAAACTCAATGAGAGATGAGTGAAGTATCATTTTGTCCAGTTCCAGACTCCAATACTTGTTTCTAGGTAGAATTCCCTGAAATAATCACTCATTTGAAAAAGAATCCTTATTTAGCTCAATAGAAACAGCAATTGACAGTAAAGAATAGTTTCACCACTCTTCCCTTTATGCTATCACTATTGTTTGGCAGATATGGACAACTGCTATTGTTTTGAAATGTTTTATAATTCCAGTACACTATCACTTCTCATTATGACCGATTTACAACAATTATAAATGAAATTAAATAAAAGTATCTTTAACTCTCCTAGGTTAAAGCTAGCCTTGATGGTTTCTGTGACTCTGGGTAAATCACTGAATATATTGTCATTCTATATTCATATTGAAACATTTCAATAATGATATTTTTCCCTTTTCATAACCTCTAGTATGCTATATATCCAAATATATCTTCTAAACAAAGTCTGCTAGCTCTGTTTTGGGCTAAGATTAATATTTTCTCTTCATTGTCTTCCAGCAGTAGCCATATCCTACCTTATATTCCTTCATACATAAAAAGATCCTGAAGTATTCCACAGATATCTTATACTTTAAGACCTAGAAGCTCCTGCTGAACAGAGAAAAGGATTCCTACTTGACTGGCAGCATTGGGTATTATTTCCCACTCCTTGAATTTTAATGTTGCTATGTCCAGGTGGAACGACGAGTTTCAGTGTTACAAAGTCTGATAATTGACAAGTGTGGATAATGTTTGCTTGATCTGATGAATAAAAAAGAGAATGGTTTTATGTTAAAGAAAAAAAGTGATTTTAGTGTAATTGTAATCAAGACTCGATTATATGCTTCCATTGATGCTAACCAAGAGAAGTCAGTAACAAAAACCAGCCTTTACATAAATTTCATCACATCTGGGTGAATGTGTAAATTTTGAGTTCAAAAACCACTCTAGATTTAACTTCAGACAATCTCTCCTCATCCTTGGAAATACCACTGAGTAAAGGATTTATAAAGTTCTAATGTTTACAACATTTATACAATTCATAAAATAAATAGCTGATAAAATATTAATTGCTGCTATAAAATTTACCTGTCTGCCTTGAAATGGAAGTAGTTCTTTACTGCTGCTAATGATATTTCACATAGTGAACTGTGTTACCATTTAAAAGGAAAAACCACGTGGATTTGCACAGTATGTGTACATATTTAGATGCAGCATGTTTATGATTTATTTTCCCCACTTGAATTTACCTTTTTATGAACATTTACTTCTACGTATCACGCCAAAATATTAAGAGGAAGGGGCAGGGACTTAGGGTTCAGCCAGATATATAGAGTAGAAACTCTAAACAAAGTCCTGTGAAATTACAGATTGTGCCAGACAGCTACAAATTGAGTGAAACCTCACTTCCTTCACCTCCTATATTTGCCAAAAATTATGCTGGAGCCAGAGGGAGCCTGGTTTTGTGTTTGTTTGGTTTTGAAATATAAGCTCTTCAATTACTCCCGTGTGCCTCTATTTGCAGGCTAAGGCTTCAAGAAGCAAGCTTAAAACATCTAATAAGCTATTTTTGAAAACTAAATCTCCAATATTCTGGATGTAATTTCCAAAATCAGTATTAAATCTTATTCAACCAAGTATTTGGCTGATGGTTGGACTTGATGATCTTAGAAATCTTTTCCAACCTTAATGATTCTATGATTCTAAGAACGCTATCCTATCATTCAGATACAGTCTTAGTCACTGCTGCCTTTCAAAATCAGGAACTACTTAGAATTATAGCATCCTAAGGCTGGAAGAGACCTCTGAGATCACAAATTCCAACCGCACCTGTCTCCTCACTAAACCCTGTCCCTAAGGAGCTCATCCACCCGTCTTTTAAACCCCTCCAGGGATGGCAACTCCACTCCCTCCCTGGGCAGCTGTGCCAATCCCTGACCACCTTTGCAGGGAAGAAATTTTTCCTAATGTCCAGTCTAAACCTCCCCTGGTGCAACTTGTGCCCATTTCCTCTCGTCCCATCGCTGTCACTCGTGAGCAGAGTCCAGCACCCACCCCATCACAACCTCCTTTCAGGCAGTTGCAGACAGGGATGAGGTCTCCCCTCAGCCTCCTCTTCTCCAGGCTAAACAACCCCAGGTCCCTCAGTCTCTCCTCGTAGGGCTCCTTCACCAGCCCGTTACCAGCCTCTGTACACGCTCCAGCCCCTCTTGAACGTGGCCCAAAATACAAAACCTGAAGTATTACTTTGTTCTGTTTGATATTTTTTCTTACTGGCAAAATAAATGGCTGCAATCTGGGACTGGAACTGACAGGGTATATGGGCATGGCATGGCATGGCATGGCATGGGTTAAAATGTTTCAAAGCAGGTAATTCTGGAATGTGACCCTGCATCCCACCATCTTGGACAGGGCAGGGTTAAAGGAGGACACTGCTGCAGGACATTCTCAACTTGTCACCTTATCTGCCACCTGACAAAGGTGAGAGGCGGGGTCAGAAAGTTTAAAAAAACCAGCAGCACACGTGCAGCCCTTGCGGCCACTCGCATCTCCTTGGACCCACAGGACAAAGACGGACGTGCTACAACAAGCGGAGCCTTGAAGGCGGTGACTCCGTTTCATCTTTTCTGAGGTTCTTATAATTTATCTCTCAGCCTCCTTCTCTTTCTCTCTCTCTCCCTGCTCTCTTTTCCTTTTCTTTTTCTTGTAACAAGCGTGGCTGCAGCAGACATTTTTGGTATTTAGTTTTGACTTTGGCAACATCAATCTCTTTTTATAGTTTTTTATTCCACTAAGCAGATCGTAATTCAGTGTTATCAAGTGTTTCTAAGTTGCAGATTGTTGCGGTAACATCTGTCTTTGCAGTTTCTTATCATCGATTGTTTTTATCCAGTATTTCAGGGCATGCATCTTTTCTAGCAAATATTGGTTACAGTAAATTATTAGGTGATTATTAGATAATTATTAGATATTAGTAAAATCTTGTTTAAAACCTCCTCCTGAGCTCCAAAGAGCTCATTTTAAGTGGGACACAGGGACAGACAGGCCTTTGGGCTGCAGCCCTGAGCACATTGCAGAGAACCTGCCACAGGTCTGGGTGCCGGAATGGGAGCCCATCAGAATCAGGTGGGAATGGGAGCCCATCAGAATCAGGTATTCTGTGCCCAGCCCTGTAAACGGGCAGCGGAATGGGGGCCAACAGCAGTGGCACCAAGGGGAAGGCCCAGCAGAGGCCCTTTGCCTGGTCAACCCAGCCAGCACTGCTGTCCTCGCCTCCCCAACAGGACAGAGAAGTTGTGTGAAGAGCTGTGATGCTGACCCGCTTGCTTTCTCCTGCAGAACAGGGAGGCTGCATCACTCCTCAACACTGAATGGCTTGGGTTGGAAAGGATCTTAAGGCTTATCCAGTGCCACCCCCTGCCATGGGCAGGGACACCTCCCACTGGATCAGGTTGCTCAGAGCTCCATCCAGCCTGGTCTTGAACACCTCCAGGGATGGAGGTGTTTCCTCATCACTCTCACAAGAAAAAACCTCTTCCTAATATCTAATCTAAGCCTCCCTTCTTTCAGCTGAAAACTATTCCCCCTTGCCCTATCCCTGCACTCCCTCATTAAGAGCCCCTCCCTGTCTTTCCCTTTAAGTACTGGAAGGCTGCTCTAAGGTCTTCCTGGATGCCTCTTTTCCAGGTTCAAAAAGCCCAGCTCTTTCAGCCCTCCTCTGGATTTACTCCAAGAAAATCACATCCTTCTCGTACTGTGGACTCCATATATCCATGACTGTAAGTTTTTGGTTTTCTGAGTCCTTTTAGTCTATGTTATTGATTTGATCTCAGCCTTCACCAAAGGGGATAAACTCTTACTGTTTTAGAAATACCAATGTAAGTGGCCACATTCTGAGACTGAAAATGGTTTGAATACCAGAAACGGATGGGTCTTGGGGCCCTGCTGCAGCTTAGCCATTAAACTTCATATGTGTATGAAGACTAAAATGAGACAGAAAGCTTAGAAGAAAGAGATTCTGTTTCAGGTCAGGATTTTGTTTATTTTGTTTTTCCTCAGAATTTATTTCTGGACTCGCACTGGAAAAGTAGGATAGGACTCCAGGCAGCAATATCTTCAGGATGTTAACATCTCCAGACCTGTAGTTTTTACCTTGGTGTAGGGAAGAAGAGAGATTTCTTATAAAACTAATTTCCTTCATCTGTAAATATTTCTAACGCCACCAGTGCTTGAAATCAGGGTACTCAAAAGCTACCATGATCCTCAAATCTCGTGCTGGTGAGGTTTGAAATTCTCCCCCCTCCATTTCCACCCACTGATGCTAGCTGAGATTGTGCTCAGCTCCTCTGTGTCCAAGTTGATCAGGATAACTGCATTTGTTGGGGTCTTACGCTCTCTCCCGTCAAGCCTCGTGCTCTCTGTAGGATGCCTACAATCCTGGCAAGGCACTTGCTGCAGAGCCCCTGCTGTGCTCAGCAGCTTTAACCCAGCAGTCCAAGGCACACACTGCAGTGGTTGTGACAATGCTTTGAGAGTTCCCTTTGAGTCACTTGTCTCTAAGCTCAGGGATTTTGCACAAAGAGTAATTTCCCTTGAGTTACTTCACTGACTTTAGTTCTTATGAAAAATGAGCAGTGGGCCTCTCTATCTAAATGTGGGTTTGGACTATCATGAGGCAATGCTTTAAGCAATGTTACTTTAATAAGTCCTTTATTCTGCCTGCCTTGTTCTTAAGGAGACTGAATTTTGTAACCCTACATGAAAGCACCATTTGTATTTATTTTAAATAGATCAAAGTCTGCATAAAAGTTTTATTTCGTTTAAGACAATGGGATTTATTGCTGTAAAAATATGTTTTTATGGTACCCAGGCTGTGTCTTCTCATGATCTGACCTATCATGTAGTCAGAGGATTACCTTAAAGTTGCTCCAGGCATCTTTCATCACTCCAGGCAGCTTAGTTAAAATCAGAGTCGTAGGAGTGTTTGTGGTGTTCTTTATATGCTTTGTAATACTTGATAACTTCTGGAAAGAGAATTTTCTGGGACTATCACTATCATGAATATTTTTTGTGAATTCCGAAACCATAGGGTAGTTTCTTTACTTTACAACATGCAGCTAAAACAGAAACCTGAAGTTGGGGGTTCCTGAAGTGCCATCTGAGGAATGAGTTCAGTTCCTCTTTGTTTAGCTGCTTATACCTTTGATCTCTATGTTATTTAAATAGCAGCCAATTTATTTGCTCCTGATCAGATTGGAGGAGCAATTATGTTTCTGGGTTGCATAGAAGCCTGAAAAAAAGAGTAAACACTTAATCTTAATCTTATTGTAACTGTCTTGCCACAGGTACCTGCTGTATTCCCAGTGCTGTTGTAGTAGAGATAATTTTGGTTTGTTTTAACATTTAATGGCAATATTTAGAAGACAGTGTATTATCTGAGCTTTATAGCAAGGCAACAGAACATGGTCTTCCTCTGTGACAGAATTTCAAATTTATAGCAAAGGATGGTGTCAGCAAATGGTAAGACTGGGTCAGGTCCAAAAATAAGATAAGCTGAGGCTGAGAGTGGCCCAGCACAGCTAGGACTGTGCCTGCCTGGCAGGGCACAGCCCCCAGCCCCTAAGCTGTGCACGCAGGGCAGAGCTGGTGATGCTAACAAGTCGGGGCAGACAGTGCACTCAAACAGCCTTGCCAGAAGATATTTAGTAGAAAACAGAGATTCTAGGTAATGTCCGGTTTTATGCTGACTGGTCTGTTTGCAAGGAATCCAAGTGCCACAGGCATTTCTTTACTACTGCTCTTAGAGATATTTTTAAATGAATATTTCAGTTGGAAGGGACCTACAGCGATCATATAGTCCAACTGCCTGACCATTTCAGGGCTGCCCAAAAGTGTTGTCCAAATGCCTCTAAAACATTGACAGGCTCTGGACATTGACCACCTCTCTAGGAAGCCAATTCCAGTGTTTGACCACTATCTGTGTAAAGAAATGCTTCTTAATATCAAGTCTGAGCCTCCCCCGAGATAGCTTTGAACTGTTCCCAAATAATTAATATTAATTAAATTAATATTGATGATAATGAATAGCTCAGCATTTTCTTGGTGCAACCTAAGTGGCTGGATGGGAGAATTGCCATGTCAGTCTCTCGTACTTTAATAATTGCAATAGTACCTCAATACACTCCGTCTTGGACATGTCTCTGAAATCAAGAGTTCATGGAATCTTGGTGTATTTTTCCTGGGTTTTTTTGATTTTCATACAATCGACTTCAACAACATTTACCAGTGAGGCAGAAGTCTCAAAGACATTAAGACCTTTTACTTTCTGAAAGTAGAAGTGGTGGCAGAGAAATGTTCTCCAGCCTTTCTTCCAGTGCATGTGAATTGAGAGAAACCAGACTGATTAGACTTGGTTTAGAATACCTATATTCTTGCAAGGTCCACCTCATACTCCGAGCCAACAGGGTACACAGCAACAATCTAGACTGTGTTAACCTCAAATTTATTTATTTCATTATGAAGGGAAAGTTAAAATGTATCCACGCCCGTAGGGATTTCGGTTGGGATTTTTTTTTTGCCTTTTTTCTCCCATTTGAAAATTTTGTGACAAACGGATTCCACCATCTGCTTTTGCTTATTTGAATAATCAGCTGCAGCAGACTCCAACAGAATAATCAATAAAGGAGACCTAGATGGTGGTACGCTGGCTAAGAGCCAGTTTCTCCCCTTAACACAAGTAGTCTTTGGATTTCATTAATCCTCCTTGAGAACTGGCTGGCTGGACTTGCTTTGGGGAGAAACTTGTGAGGATACTGATTTTTGCTGAAACTGTTCTCAGAGAAAAATAGAAATGCTATGGAAACAGTTGATTACCAGACTTCTGAGTCAGCACGAGCTGTTCTGCATTGTCATAGAAGGGATGGTTTGTATCCCAGTCGTGACTCCCAGATTGGAGAACACTGGGGCTTGATGTGCACTGAAATAGTTCAAAAACTGAAAAAGAGTAAACTTTAATGCATCAAAATAATTGCCTAATCAATACTAGTTTTTTTGATATCTTTTGAACAGCATTAATCACCATGAACTCGTTCGGTATTAATGCAAACGTCGCAAGTGCTTCAATTGGATTTCTGCTGTAACAGAAGATTAATTACTTTGACTAAACATTTCTGCTAAAGTCTGGACCATTATGCATGCACATAGAGACAATAAAAATAATGAAGAGAAGAGCGGAACAATATTTCCATGTAGAAGTAAAACCGTTTCTACTTTAGGAATTAGGCATTATTAAATAAAAATGTATGCATTTTGCAAATGAATCCAGAAAATTGATCTTCATGTAATCATAGAGCAAATAACTAACCCCATCTCTTGTTACTATATGGCGTTGCTGTCAGCGTATTAATTCTTTACGTTTACAGGACACGCTGCAAGAAAAGTTGTGTATTCAGTATATCTTTTTCAATGACATTAATGTTGGTGAATATTTTACCTTTCTTGTGCTCTAGATACTTAATAACTACAACTGTATTTAAGCCTCCAGAATTCGGAGGAATTACTGTTTCCTGAGCTTGCCTGATCAGAGACATGTCAGCTGAATAACATTTTATTAAAAGGAAAAAGAAATAACTTAAGGAATGTGAAAATAGCTGGGCATATTAAATAGTTTTTTAACTGAATACATTTTCAAATTTTAAGTACTCAAATGGTAAACCCTTTGTTGCTTTATCACAGTATCATAAGGTTGGAAAAGACCTTTGAGATCATTGAGTTCAGACATATTTAGGCATATTAAAAATTTAAATAATTGCTTTTTGAGCAGTCATGCAATTTCCGTGAATAGGTGACATAGCTCCAAAATATTTAAGGACTTCCTTTCTAGGCAGATGAGTTTTTATGCAAAGAGCAACGTTTTTTCTTAAAGATTATACTTCAGATACCATTTCTTAACTTCATTTTTAATTTCACTTAGAACTGCTGTGAAACTGAGAGCTCTGGTTTAATATTCAGGATAATAAGAAAGGTGCAAACTACAAGTGATTCTGAAAAATGCTAGGTTTTAAATAGCGTCGTATATAAAAAATTGTTTCCCACAAATCCGCTTTGACTAATTCTAGCTCGATATTGCTTTTCGTCTAGCTGGGTCTTTCAGTGACATTTGATGCTATCAATTAAGTGATCCTTCTTGATCAGTCTCTTCTGATTCTCTGTCACACGGCTATAAACCTGATTTGATTCCTGGCTATCACTTCTCCCAAATGTTTCTGTTCATGTTTCTATCTGATTAGGACTTTGTCATTCACTGTGCCATTCAATTTACAATTTTTTCTCACTATATTCTATTCTTTATATAAAACTTCCTAAAATTCTGATTCTGAAAATCTTGTTTCTTTACTATTTCTTCTGTAATAGTAATTTCATTTTTTTTAATATTTAAAATATTTATAATCACCTTTTTTAATAAACAGAGTAATTAAGGAGTTCGAGCAACTTTAACTTCCAGAAATTCAATTCTTTCAACTTAGGAAATGTTTGTGCAGAAAACAAAATGCAGATTCTAAAAGGAATAGCTCATAAGAAGATTAAATTCTGACTATTTTTTTTTTTTTAAATTATGTAGATATACAGGGCTTAAATGATTTCAGATTGTGCGTTGTGATTGTTTTCTCCTATGAGAATTCACTACTTGAATTGCTTTGATACTTTGGAAAAGCATTTTCCTTATGATCTTAGAATATTGTTGTATTTGGCCACCACAAAGACTTTAAAGATAAATGAATAACTGCACTGATTTGGTTTGACAACACTCATTCTTCTTTTCTCTTCTTTTTTTTGTTTTCCTTCCTATACATATTGTGCACAAGAATTTTGTGGCAAAAGTGGTTTAGAAAATTAGCAATTTTCATGGACTGCTAGAAGATAATCATAATGATCAAATTCTAAGCTTGCAAATGTACATATTCATCCTGAAAACCTGATTTTTAAGGGCTCCAATCAGAGAACAAACATCCTGTGTAATTCATGTATCTAATCAAAGCTAACCAACACAGCCTGAATTTCAAATGTCAAATGTTTGCAATAGGCAAACAACGCACATAATTCTTCATCTGTGCATATTCAAAGAATCTCTGTGAATCAAACACGAGTTACAAAAAAGAAGTGATATTCATCACCGTGTTTACTCGGCTCTTGTGAGCAAGACAGACAGCTGTAACACCAGGTTTCCAGTGTTTTTTTTCTCAGTTGATCAAGCTTACCTCAAAAATTTTTCTTAATACTTTTCTTGTTAAGAATTTCTCATAAAGAGCTGATGGACCTAAGTAGAAAAACTTTTTTCTCTTGCAGAGCTCCCCTGTCAGTTCCCTGCAGTTTGGATATTCAGACTTTCCGGTCATATTTTCAAACATTGATTTTGATTTGATAAATTGAAATTTTAAGCTACTGCTATCTTTCATGTGGTTGGTTGTTTTTTCCTCCTCTCAGCTTAGCTACCTTAGTTTATCTGCATTATTCTTACAGTGCTTTATGTCCATTTACAGTCTAATTTTGATGTCAGTCTATATCATTATTACACTACACCTTAAATCACTCTATTGGCTCTTGTTAAAACACCCCATTGATTTAAAGATCTCATTACTTACCAGGGTGTATTCTGATTCTCTGACCTCTTCACACTCCTTGGTGGTGACTTCAGATAATTGCATGATTATCAGATGATAATGTGGTAGCATTAAAATGAATTAGCATGTAATTACTGTTGTTCCCAAGGGAGATAGGGTACTTAAAATAAAACAGTGCATGTTATTTCATGGAAAGGACGAAGGACTGCATTTCAACTGGTATACTCGGACATCCATAGCTCTTTCTACAGTGTGTCAATGGTACAAAATCCTAGAGGAGATATGGAAATAGCTGATCAACATCTGCTTTAGCATCTTACGTTATTTGTCAGTTTCAAAATCTTTAAATTTTTCAAGTACATAATAGTGATTTCATATGGTCTCATTTGAGTTGTCTTATTCCCAGTGGCATTTGTTTGCCATAAATATTAACAAGATTAAACCTTATTGACCCCAATAGGTTGCCAGAAAATATTTTAACTGATCAAAATTAATTTGGTTTAAAAATGAAATAATATTTAAAGAAATACTAATGTTTCATCAAGGTTCCAGATCTTGAGTTATGAATATGAAGCTGTTATGAACAGAAAAATGCTTGGGTATGGGATGTAGTCTTAATTATGCATCGCTGGTTCATCCAAAGAGTTTGTCTGTTAGGCATTTCAGTATCAAAGTTGTTCTTATGTATGAACTCCCTGAATAGAATTCTGTCTCAAAAGTTGCGTAGAGGGTCTGCACACCAAAGCAGCAAACTAAACAGAAAACCAGTTTCTGTTTCAGTATTGATTCATTTTCTGAATCCTGTTTTACTGCTTAGAACTGCTTTATCAAGAATGTTTCTTTCGGTTGATGGCAGTGTTTAGGAAATGCACATAAATTGGAAAATTACGCAATTGATAAGCAATACTTCTTAATGTAACAACTTTTTTTTTTTTGATACGGAGTCCATAGAATCACAGTAGTGGGTTTTATAACAAGGGCCGAAGAATTCTATATATTTCTAAATACATGAACAACAAAAACCAGTTTACTTGTCTTACTCTGTTGTGCAATGCATCATTGGAAAAGCACTTAAGATTATGCTCTGAAATCCCATGGTTTCAGTGCTGAGTGTTTACTTGAGTGGGGAATGCAGTCTTCATCACGGAGCCTAATGTAGCTACATTTAGGGCACATTTCTGGAAGCTTGCTAAGTTAGTGCTTTCACCACCTAATTTGAAATAGTTCCTATCCAGAAAATGTGAGCCCTTAGTTTTTAGAACTACTTTGTGGATATTATAGGAAAATATCATAAATTCTAACCTGTAAATCACGTAATTGTGTGCTATTACAGATAATGTACATGAAATGCAGAGTGCTAAACTGTTAGTGATAATGGAACAATCTTCTATTTGACATTCTTTTAGTTACATTATGGGCTTTTTTATGTCAAAGCATTTTCAAATTTGCACTAGTGTGCCCAAATGGAAGTATTTATTTTTTGCTATATGAATTTATACAAACATGGCTGAGGAGAAGGAGTAATAAAAATAGCAGAATGTGTTCATTTCATGAAACAAACCCCACTGGAAATACCTTCTTGAAGAATCTAAATGTAATCATAATTTTATTTCTGGCAAAAAAAAAAAAACCCCACCAACTTTTGTTTGCAGAAGAAAAAAGAAAGAACAATTTCTTTTTCACAGTTTTGCTCAGGTGTTTAGCAGAAATACAGATCAGGTTGGTTAAAACATTTTTATCAGTGAACCTAGAATGCATGGGCATAGAACCATACCTGTCCAGGGTCTATCTGTTTGATATTTATAAAAACTCAAATGCTTTAGGAGTAATTGAGGATTATATTTTTAATTTTTTTAATTTTTACCTTTTCATAAAAATTTATATAAAATCATTTGACTTTCAGAAGCTTGATATTCAGATTGCTTCTTCTAGGGTGCATGAATTCATCTGATAAATTTAACTATTTGGAATATGTGGTTTTAAAACAAAAGCCACAACTGAGTTTCTGCTGATGGTTTGGAGGGTTTTTTTTCTTTTCCTACTCTTTAAAAGAAAATGTTTATTTAGTTTTTTTCTGTTTAGATGGCACTTCTTTGTCCATTTCACAGCCATTCTCATATTCCTCCTGCTCCCTACATTGCCTGTATTTCAGAATTCTATTCCCTTTCTCTTGCATGTCATTACACACACATGCTTATGAAAGTGTTAGATTTTACATTTCACAAAGTGTATTTTTTATTACTCTAGTTTCCACAGCAGCGTAATGGTGTGCATTTATCCTCTCATAACAAATGCCGGGCAAGTTACACTGTTCTACTAAAACTTAGAGTTTTGAGAAGGATGCCAAAGTTACCATATCAGAAGCAACTGGAAACAAGCCCATAAAAACATTTAGTTTTCAAAGATTCCTAACACTAAAAAAGGTGAGAAGAAATTGGAAAATATTGGGCTTTTTAGTGTTGATTTAGAGATAAATACTAAGGCATGTAGAGAACTCTGAAACAATAAATTCTTTACAGAAGGTAAGGTGGGGACTATGCTGTTTCCCCTTTCTGGAACAAAAATAAAAGGAAGGAACTTCCAGTAAAACAGCAAAAACATTCCCAAATCGCAGGTTCTTAGGAAAACTACATTATTACTTTGCTACAAAGTACTGAAACAACAAATAATAGATTATTGAACTAATCAACCCATTGAAAAAATTATTCTGCATAGCTTTTGGAGAAAGAATATCAAGTTTATGGAGACTCAGGACTTGATGCTTCAATGCTTTTCCACTGTAAAACTAAACTTGAAATATAGCCGTAAATTTTGCCGTTTTCATCTCTTTTCACCAAATCAAAATCAGCTTCCCTTTAGAAAAATATAATACTCTGGAAGCCTATTGCTCTTATCTTTATTATTGACGTAGGTCTTGGGATCCTTGCAGAGTTCTTGTGCAGAAGGCTATTAGTAGCTCTAGGATAACAAATATTTTTCAAGTTGGTAAAGAATTTTGAAAAAAAGAATTGTGGTGGTTCATTTAAAAAAAAAAAAAAAAAATTTAGCATACTGATAGCAGTACTCAGGCTCTATTGACCTGAATTCATTGGCTTTGTACCAGTTTGTATCCACAAATACTAATACCCAGTTGATGCTGCAGACAGTAATGACAAAGTAGATACTGTGAGCTTGAAGTCTGCTCCAGTGCGGTGTTGCACAAGTCCTTCACATGCAGACCATGTAATAATAGCTATGAGAAAGCATCTTGTTTTCTTGCTAACTGTACAGCGGGGGACGTAGAAAAATAAAACCAGCCAAGATCTAACTGAATAGTAGGTGTTACTTCAACTAAAATTGACGTTCATACTGTAACTAACACCGTAAAAAGAAATAGTCTTTCTGTAAAGTTATACACCTAGCTTGGTTTCTTAGTAAGTGAAACCTGCTGTCTTTGAACTCGCAAATATTCCTAACTTGGACAAATGTCAGTGCAAACTCTGCCAGAACAATGTCAGCCTCGCTGATCTAAAGTATTAAAACTCCCTTTAATGGAGTAATGATTAGAAGCGTTGGGTTACATGAACAAAACACATGTACAAGGGAAAGATCAAGGCAGGAAATGTAATTTCGTTCCTTGTGTGTAGCCAAGAGCAGAAACTAGACAAGTAGAAAAAAATAGAGCAGACAAGACTCCTTCCACTGGGAAGGGTTGTAGGTCCAGTAACTATAAACAGTCATTGTGCAGTGTTACTGTAGAAGCATCTTCCAGCTGTTTGCTCCACTGAAAACAGGTTTATGTAATGTTTCAGCCCTTCATCCTCATTGGGGCCCCAAGTTATGACTGGAACCATCATTTCCCAGACAGGTTATGTTAGTCATCTGATACCTCTTTACTAATTGTTACACAGTTACGTGGCCTTATGTTCTTCTTGATACTGACTGGGATGCTGATATTTTAAATTAAAACTCTTGAGTGTTGTTCAGTACTGCGTTAACCCATTTCATGATGCTTTGTAAACTTTACTGAGAAGTACCTACCGATTTCTCTTGATTCCTGTGTTCTTGGGATGTCCTGCATTGAGAGCAATAGAGAGTTTACTAAGCTTTGAGATGATCCCTGGAATCTACCTTTGTCAGGCATATGTGCTCTCAAGGGTTCTTGAAAAAAGTTTTCAGTCTTTCTTGTCTGCTTTATGTTTTTTTTTCTTTTTCTGCCTATGACAGTTCAGAAATGTTTTAACAAAGCCTCTCTACAAAGAAAATAAAGTTAGAATTTAAATTTCATTTAAATACTTAGACAGTCGTTAAATCTGAAGATATTAAACCATCTTTCTTTAGTTTGGTGGTCTTGTATGTCTGTTACATGCGTGCATGTTTGTACATCTTAGGCTGCCTCATCTGACTTGAAGAAGCCAGGTTTGTAGGACCGTTGTGCAATTTTCATAATTATTAGATCAGTGCAGCTCGGGAGAGGTTTGTGATAAACACTATCTTTTTGGTTCTTATCACAAACGGTGCAGCTGATGCTTGAACGCTGTACGTATGCCTGAGTGATGTATCATTTTTATCAGTCTAACTACATCAAGAGAAGGAGTTTGAATGTATTTTAGGAGCAGCACAGATGGGAATTAGCAAACAAGTGTTTAGAGAAATATCATAGTGTTTTCTAGGAATAGATTCTTCTATCATGTCTGATTCTCCCTGGTCCGGTTTTCTCTCCACATAGCATAATGATCAGAACAGTCATGCAGACTGAAAGGGCTTTTAAACTAGAAAGGAACAGAGTGGTGTGTTCAGAAGTTGCATCTCTAGCCTCCAGATCTGTCACTGAACTCACCTGGGATGAACTGGATACCAAACAGCAAAAGCTTTGTTAGCTACACAGAGCTCAATACCTCTACCAGTACCTTAAGGAAGGTAAAATCAGCTATCAAAGGGCTACCTTGAGAAGTGAATCAATGGAAAGCGTCCTGCTTGCCAAGTGTTTATTCTTAGCAAACAGAATTGCTTTGACAGGGTTGCTTACATTACCACTCATTAAATAACTACGTATGTGACTTTGCTTTCATGCCTCTGTTGGACACTTAGATGGGCAAAATTAAATGAGGTAGCAACCATTTGGGCCTGATGATGCCAGTGAACTCTAAAAGTCTGATGGGAGGGATTTAAGGGAGGTTTCCATTAGTTAAGTTTACATATGTGTTTACCCTTTGTAGTGCTCAGCTGTTGGGAGCAAAGTAAAGGAAGCCTGGATATTTTCCCTTGTTCATTTTTTTTTTTTTCCAGCTTACTGCCTTGTTATAGGAAAGCATGTAGGAAATCTCTATATGTGATTTTGGTGTAAAAGCTCACAATAAAATAATATTTGAGCGTGTGGGAGGTGCATATTCTGTCTTCACATTCCATGAGGAACAGAGCTGTCCAGTTTAACCAATCTGATAATGTTCTAAAAAAATATTCAGTACATCCGAGTTTGCTAGAAAGGTTACTGTAAAGTTGTTTTAAATACATTTACCAAGGACATAATTCATGACTAAACATTTTTGAACTATCTTGAAAACCGTCATCTTTTTTCAGGTGTAGATAATTTTTGTGGGTCAAAATATTTGAGTGTGTGAATAAACATGTTGTGCTTAATGTGAGGTGGATATAACATTAGGGAACGAGATAGAACTGTTTGACATAGTGTGCTTAGAGACCATCTGCTAAATCCCCACCTGGATATTTGCGTGAGCTCTTACCCAGCTTGTACGTAGAATTTTCACTGACTTTGCAGATATAGCAGTGAACACTTCTGCATCAGTTGACTCTTGCTAACATCAATCCATTGTTTATAGATTGCAGTTACCCAGTTGGGTTGGGGGGTGAGGAAGAGGATGCTCTTACAGACTCATTGTATCTGCAGCAAAAAGGCACGTGAAAGCCATGCAACACCTTTTTTTTTTTTTCTCTCCAAGTACTTCCAGTGCCTGTTTTCCCCCTATTGTAGGCTGTGGGTTCAAAATGCCACATACAAAGCAGATTTATGCTGTAAAAGGAGAAAAAGGCAACAAACTTAATGACAACATTGACATGAAAATCCGGTTTTGATCAAAGATATACAGAAAGAGATCAACAAAATACCCAATGGAGGCAACCAGTAATATGAAGTTCAAAAATTTGAGGTTAATATACCTCCAGGCAACAGCCCACTTACGGATTTTCAAGACTGGCAGGCCCAAATGTTGCTGCTCATCATGGTAACTACCAGAGATAACGTCAGAATTCTGTAACAGGGACTGGGTAGGAAAAAACCTAGAAAGCAGATAGAAGAAATAGAAAATTGCTTTACAATTTCAAAAGTTGCATTCTACACTACAAAAAAAGTAATTTTTCACTCTGGTATCAGTAGTCTGTTGCTGCAGTATAAAATTTCGGAGATGATGGAATGATTAAAAGAAGATAATATATTAGGACAGAGACCAAAGTGATATACTTTTTTTTTCTCCCCCCTTTGTTTTCATCTTTTAATTGGTTTAATGTGCTACCTAGCCCTCCAGTTATTTTATAATCCCTTTCATTTAAGAGGGAGGAAGTGTGGAGAGAAAGATCAGAAAAATTCCTTTAAGAGAAACAGCTCTGAAATGATCTTGTGTTCAACATTAGATAATAGATTGAGCTTTCTGGTTATGGCATCATCATTTCTTAACAGTCACCTTGCAGCAGTATTTCTGTTTCTCTGTTCAAAACAAGCTGAACAGATTCTTGTTAGATCTTTGGTTTCTTGAGGGTGCCTAGGTAACAAATGAAACCAAGGTTACCTTTTTCATTTATGCTTTCCAATAAATTATCACCTTTTTTCTTCCCTAGATATAGGTATTGGACCGGTAACATCTTTTTCGTGTCTCTTAAATTCTTGGTATATTATTTTAGTGTTCTACCACCCATCCAGTGCTGCACCTTAAATCCACTGAAAGCCTACGTAAGCGCAGAATGCGTTAAGTTCATTAAATGACATTTGACATCATGTTTCCATAGCATCAATTCATTTTCCTAATGATTGACTCTCTTAGCAAACCCACCTCGTTTACGATCCTGGATTGTCTAAGCGAGCAGCCCTGTCTGTTGGGCCATCTTCCAAGCAGCAGGAAGGTGGTGTCAGTGCCGCTAATACCCCAGGCAGTATTTTGATCTTGGTCTTGAATTTCACTTTAAGTAGATTCAGGCAAACAAACACTTGAATAAAATACCTTTAATTAGTGGACTATTGATCAAGCTGCCTGGCTCTCTTTTTTTTTTTTTACTCTGAGGAGCTGCTTTATCCAGTGTGTTAAGTGCAAACTGGAAATCATTTGGAACCAGGAATTTTTCAGAAGCTTCCCTGATTTTTTTTTTTTCAACTTGTACTCCATGCTGGCACTTAAAAGCTCAAACTTCCTGAGCTTTAATGCTTCTTTCATCTTTTTCCTCCTCTTTGGAGGTTGTTGAGTTATGAAATGGGCATATCAAAATGCTTTCTGTAGAACTTATTAATTTCTGAGTTTTCCATGAGCCATTCATGGAGTTATCAAAGGATTTTTAATAAGTCTGTAAATACTTTTAATATTGTAAATATTGTGTATACTTTCAGAGTGCCCGAATCTACTTTGAACTTTAAAGAACTGCAAAGTTTTTTTCTACTTGTTATTCCTTTCACCTGATACAGTTATTACATCTTAATTATACATTTGTTGTCATATTGAAATAATGCAAAGAAGATGCAAATAGGTAAAACTTTTTTAAAAAATAACAAAACCCCCAAATGACGACAACAAAAATAAAGCCTCCCTGTATCATGTTGTTTTCCTTTGGTCTATATCAAATCTCAAACAGTAATGTTTAATTCTCCTAGGCTTGCATGTGGATAATGCTGACACTTTCTTTGTCTGTGTACCTAGAAAAGACAGATCTTAGTCCCCTGAGGCAAAGATGGGATGCAGATGATTGCTTATATTTCAGTTCTCAATTTTTTTAAGCTTGGTTTTCTCATTACAGTTTCCTAGCTGCTTCTTTATTCCCATCAGGAGTCAAGTCTAAATCCATCAAATTCCACAAAGCTAGTGCATCAATTATCAGGGAAAAGCTGATAATACCTTTAGGACTGAACCCACTGCTGTAATGGGTTGGGGGGGTTGATGCTTCCTGGCGTATCTGCATCACTGAGTTACTTGCAACAACTAGGAATATTGTGTCTTGCTTCGCCTTGGTAAGCTGTGCTAGGTACTAAAATAAAGAATTCCATAAGAAAGAAAATATATGTGAGAGTCCAGGGCACCATGACAAGACTTATAACCATACAAGACCTGATATATGTGATGCCCATCAGGTGAAAGTGGGATGGAATCAGTACTGGAAGCATTTTTTTCTGAGAATGCATTTCTTTCCTGAATAAAGAATTCTGAAGACTGCTGAAGCCTGTAGATCTTCTGATCCCCTAAATCTCTCTGCCAAGCATTTGAATATTTGAGAAATTATTTCTCTGTCTATTAAATGACCCTCTCAAGCTCTGCTGTCACACTCTGCTCTATGAGAAATATTATAGATGTCATTTTTGCATACATCATCTGAACTTGGGGGGAAAAAATGAAAACCCCAGCAAAAGGATCTTTGTCTTTTTTAATGATCTTGTTTGCCCTGGTCATATACAAGGCAGCTGCAATAGCAAGATAGGAGCTCCTGACCAAAAACTGAATCGGTAGAGGAATTGTTCAGCAGAGTCTTGTGCCATATGTACTTGATGGTCGTGAAAGGTTAAACTATAAATTAAAATTCCTGTGGAGTATGAAGCTCTGAGAAAAGCTTTGAGCAAAAGCCATGTCTCATGAAATAGATACTCAAACTACTTGAACCAGTAGTTACTACTAGGAGTGACAACAACCAGTCTTCCAGGGAGCTATAGCCCTGGCTTATGACTCCACCTGGAACTGGCCTGGGCAAAGGATGCTTAAAAACATTTGACATCTAGGAAACGAGTCCCAGACCAGCAGAGCAGAGAACATAAGAAAGGGGGGGTGGGAAATCATCCAGACCATAAGTGTCCTGTTCTGAAAGGGTTTTGGTAAAATATATTTTAGAGTGCAGTAAATCTTATTTCTTGGATGCATTTTTCAAGCCTATCTTACAAAAAAAAAAGAAATGTTTTCAAGGGTTGTATAAAATAGGTTTCAGAAACCTAGGAGATATTAAATCACTGCCAAAGGTTACCTTTTTAAAAACTAAAGGAAAATAATCTTTGTTGTGTAATTTTGAGAGGTTTGTGCAGGAACAAGCTCCCAGACCTTTTACACTAACTCACACTAAAAGCTTATAGGTGAACCCTAGCACTCTGAAAAGGGCTTTATTTTTCTGCTAGGATTCAAATGTCTCACCAGCATATCCAGAAAGAGGTAAATACCGTTACAACCCTATAATCTGGCTCATCTAAAATAATTGTGTTTCTGTAAACATCATCAAAGAGGTTTCTACCTGTTTAACAGCTTGGGTTTTTTCTTCCCCACTTATCAATGAGTCTTGAGAATTGAAAAACATGGTGCAAGTGTGAAACACAGTAAGGGAACTAATTTTAGCAGAAGAAGCATTGATGTTAAATACCAATAAATTAGACAAACCATTCCCCTTAAACATATTTAATCTAATTAATTAAAATACCCGCTTTTAGTAACACTGGTGCTGCATTCATTCTCTTCCATTCTTTTAAAAGAAGAAAAATTGTTCAATGATTTTTCTTCTGGTTAATTTATTATCATAGACAGTTATGCCAAAACATTCTGCCCTTCACTCCTGGTACGTGTGTGTTATTAGAGCACTGCAGTGGGATTTTACACAAAATACTAATATGGCTGCTTGCATAGCACCTGTCACTTGGAATTCTATAATATAAACCCCACAGATTCTTATGGAAACCTAAACAGAATACAAATTTGCCAATGCAGCAGGCACTTCTAATCTGTAGAGTTTTTAAGTTTTCAATGTTACTGAAATGTCTTTCAGCTTTAACAGAAAAGAGACTTTAAGAAATCAGATTCAGGTTGAAATTGAAATATTTTGCTAGAATGCAACCTCTCATATTAAAATACATTATGCCTTTATTTACCAAATAGTCTTGATTTTCCCATTCATCCTGATGCTAAAAGCCTGCAAAATTCAAGTTTCTTTTCATTTTATTGATGTGCCTCAAATTTAATTCAGTTTTGGCCACCGTGGCTCCTAAATCGCAAAGTAATCAATTGTACCTCCTGTAAAATGGACTGTGAGCTCACTGCCTGTGCAAGACCTCTCGTTTAGAACATTTGCTAAACTCCCCTCTAATCAAATTTAGTATTTGAAACCTGGACTGGCTGTTAATGGTCCAAAAATAGACCAGTCCCTTCTGGAGTACATTTGCCTACAAAATGTTATCTATTGATGTTTTCTTGAAGCAACTGCTTGTCTTTGTCTATCAGGAATATCAGATGTCAGTTTAGGAGGAATAATTATAAGAAAGCTTGCATTTATAAAATTACAGCAATAACCCTGTAAATTAACTGTCAATGTATACATTCCAAACCTGTGCCAAATAAACTTTAATAGGATATATGCAAATTCCCAGAATGCAAATCTAAAGCTGTCAGATTAGCGATGTTATTTCAAACCTTCTTCCTTCCCTTTCGTAATTTTTCAGTCAAGGAGAATCAGCTCCTTGCAAATCAAGACAGTCTCAAGGGGCACACGGGGGATGGAATACAGCTGGCATTTACATGGCACCACAGTGAAGCATCTTTTCTGTGCCAGTGTGTTATATAAGTGATGTCTAAGAAATAATGAAGCAGAGAGAAGGTGACATTAAATGCGAAAGCGCATCCTGTAGACTTAAGAAATGAAGATAGTATTAAAGAAAGAGAATAGGTGCTTATTATACCCTAATATTGTAAACCAAGGAGTATTCCAATTTAACAAATGCTTAATGTGAAATTCCTGCGGTGCAAAACATGCACAGCACTGAAATGCATCTTTATGCTAAGGCCGTTAAGAATTTTTTATTCACTATAAGCATCTTCTGATTCATTTCAACCTGAGAAGTATCCAGTTTTTTTCCCCCCCCATGAACTGCTAAGTTCTTACATTTGACACTGGAATTAAAAGTTGGTCAAGTGTTTTAAGCTACCAGAACTCTGACAGTTTTCAGAAAGTTGTAGCAGATGAAAGCACAGCTCAAAATGTCTTGGCTCAGACTTGGCTGATGGTTGGACTGAATGATCTTAGAGGTATTTTCCAGTCTTAATGATTTGATGATTCAATGTTTCAGTCTCTCAGCATACCTGAAGTGATGAACGAATCTTCCTTTGTGGTAGTACATTTTCTAGGGGAAAGCCAGGAGCATATCACTCTTACTTGTCCTGACTTTGCTCTGACATGTGCAGTCAAAGACATACGTCTGAGCTGGTTTGTGCCAAAACTAATCTGGTGAACCATAAAGTTATTCTCAAAGCAACACACGATGTGTGCATCTTGACTGTGAAGCCCTGCTGAATTTCTGGGTATCTCCCTGTCACAACTTGCAACCAGGCACGCTATTTTTAAGGGCACCATGTATTTGAACCTTTTCAGGACATTTTAATTTGGAAGAAATATCAGGTAGCAGAAAGCCCTCTGTTCCATACTTCTAACTTCCCAGTCATCCTGTTTTTTTCCTGCTGTACATAAACAGAAGCAAATAACAAAGACCACTGCCTGCAGTTGGCTTTGCAAAGGAATTGAGATCATTCCCAGAAAACCACAGAGAAAACGGAGCAGTTTTGGAGTAGGTTTCCAAGTATAAAACTATAGTAGAAGGGCAGAACGTACAGAAATATATGGCTGCAGACTCTGCTCTAAACAGCATGTGAATTGGAACTGAAATGGTAATTTCATAGTTCAATTCTTTGCAAACATAATATATCTAAAAAATATCCCAGGTGATGATCATCTGGCATAAATCCTTGACCTGGGTATCTATAGCCTAGACCTTCATCAAAGCAATGTTTTTATGGTCATCAGTGTCTGTAAATTCTTGTTCTCATGAGTCTTAAGTTAGTAGAGCATAGAGGGCTGGAGAATGTCTTTTCTTGGCTCACGATGACATAATATTATTTGATCTTTTGGAATATTACTGACATGGAGAAGAATTCTTATTATTGCCCTGGTACCTACCTAGCACCTCATCAGCTTGTAAATTGTACTACCAATACACGACTGTGTTAGTGTTGTACGGATTCCAGACTTACCAAGCTACTTAACAACAGCTGTGAAGAAAGACTGTGCTGAACAGACTCCAACTTTCTCCGAAAACCTTGTTAAACTTTCCACTGTTAAACTCTCTTTATAATAAACTTCCTCCAAGGTCAGGTTTTGAAGCATAAGGAGCTGTTTCATTACTAAAATTTCCAGTAAAAATTTAAGCTTCAGAAAAATAACGGCAGTTGTTCTTGAAAGCTGTAAGAACTTTTCTCATAGAGGCACTTCAGTCTATCTTAAAATAATCATATTTTTTTAATTTAAATTTGGATTTCAAGTTTCCTGAAGAGCTTGGATTTGATGCTCTATTTTGAATATTCAAAGCACCCGTTTTTATTTGAACCCTTCTAGTTCAGTATTTGCAGTGCCCATTACTGGATTTCTTATGGGTTATTTAAGCCTTGGAGTTTGAAAATTTCTATTTTAAATAAACATATTTCTTACAAATTAAATTATGCAAAGCTAGTCAATTGGTTTGCCAAAACTAAAAATGGGACATGTGAATTATGTGATTTAATCTGCACAGTATAAGACATTCAGATGTTTTGAACATAAAAAGCAAGACAGTCAGCATCTCATAGAACCTGGTTTGCCAACACAGGGAAGAAATTTATGCACATTAAAGGCATAATTCTGTTTTACCTGAAATCCAGGTCAGATTTGAACCTGTACTGTTCTGATGCACGTTTCAAGTTGAGATAAATGTTTTTCATAGTTCTATTTCAAAAATATTTTAGAGAAATGAGTGCTTGATAATAAAATCCAATTAACTTTTTTCCTTGTATTAACTAAAAAAAGCTTTGGATGTTGGTAGGTTTCTTCCTCTTTATAGAAGCTATTGTTTGCTTGTAAGAATGTGCAGTTGAATTCTTTAATAAGCATTTACTTGTGTGTCTAAATAATTCTAATTCTTGCTTTCAACAAGCACTTAAATTGTTTTTATGTAAATACTCCCATTTATTTTGGATGCAGTTGCAAGTTTTGAATACTCTCGAAATATAGCTTCTATTTAAAATTGTCCACTGGAAAGCAAATTCCGTCTCTATACTTCAGAAAGTCGTGTGCGTTACAATCCTGAAATGTTCTATATTTATCATGTAAAGTCTTTTGAAATCTTATTTGTTGAAGTTTAATTAACAGGGTTTTATACTGCTGATGTATCCTCTTAACATTGCAGTTTCTGACACATTAGAAATCTAGGAGACTGAACCTTTGTGACTTTTGAAATACTATAAAGCATCTTTTATGCTCCTCAAACATACAAAGGCTTCTCAAAATATGAACTTTTCAAAGCTTGATTGGAAACATCTGGAGCTTTCACATAGATTTAAAAATTAGAAGGTCTCATCTTTCATCCCAGCTCCAGCTGTCTGGGTTTGCCTCCTCTTTCTTTTTTACTGGTTCCAGTGCTCATCACGCTGTTGGAAATGCCCATTTTCACTGTAGTTTATAAAACCAAGAGTACCAAAATGTGCAACAGAGAGCAAAGGACATGCAGGGCTAGAGTGGCCAACAGTCAGGATTTGAACCAGCCTGTGATTTGGGGAGCAAAAAAACAGAAGTGGGATTAAGAAAAAAGGTATTTTGTTCTGGGGAAAAATGCAATCAAAGCTAGAGTAGAAGAGGCAACGGTCCTTCACGTGGTTCATGGGACGTTTATATCTTCATGTACCTCTGTCTATAGCTCTGTAAATGGTTTGTACAAACACATTACGGTGTCTGGTGACTAAATAGTCAAGTAGAGAACCTACGTAGCATCTCAGCACAACTGCAGACGCTGTGCTTACGGATATACCTGCTGAGTAAACCATTCTTGATTTTTTTTTTTGATGCCCACAGGATAAGAAGTGGGTAAAAGCATAGCCTTTTTCTCTGCTATTTCTGATTAAACTCAGCCATACAGGGAATAATGCAGTCAGGGAAAGCCAGCTCCTTAAAGTGAAGGGTGTGGAATGATGGGGGGGTTTATTAATCCTAACTTGGAGCCACAGAAATTTTATGTGCTATTCCTATACTGCAATCTAATTTAACTGCAACTACAATTTAACAGCCTCATAAAAAAATCCTAAACCATCCCAAAGCCACTAGATCTGCTGAACATTTTTATAAGTGGACTTGTATTATGCAAGCCCCAAGAATCTTTGCACAGAGTATCTTTCAAGAGTAAATAAGCACCCTTCACCACCTGTGGTTCTCTGCACCATCATGCATGCAATTTGCTGTATAACAGAAGTTCCCTTTCACAACCAAATTTAAATTGTGCCTGTCTGATATGGAACCCAGCAAAATACACACATTGCTATATATCCCCCTGTTCTGCTCTTGTTGCAAATTGTGTTCTTGGGTCTTTTGCTATCAATATGAAACTTCAGTTTCATTACATTGTTGTTGAATTCCAACAAGCACTGTATTTCCATTGCCCAGGAAATGACACCTGTTGAAAAGGTTCAATTCACATGCACAGGAACACCATATTTTTACTGTTGCTGCCAACCTAAGTCTAGACACCTGAAGGAAGTGTCTACCAAGAAACAGGTTAAAACCAAGTTTTTCAAAATAAGATTTCTCCAAATGCATGTTAGAAGATTGAAAGCTTTTTTCAATTCAGTCCTACGCGCTGTGCAATACTTGTATACGTGTAGCATTAATTCAAAATATTTTATCCACCTGTTCCCTATAGTTGTTGTAAGATACTTGGATTTGGAAAAGGGCCAAATATTGCAGTGGCTTGGGAGCATATAAACATAAGAATTTCCCACCCTAAAGATACTTCAAGTGCTTGATTGTGATTAAAGAACTTTTAATTTGCTAAGAAATCAGTAGCAGAGACAAAAATGAAATTAAGGAATGTGCAATTCCAGCTCTCAAATGCAACTTCTGGGCAGCGTTCTCGTGTTCAGTTTGAAATGAAACCTTAGTGGGAGAATATTTCCTTGTGTGAGTTCATAAGGTAAATTGTTCCACCACCTTTAAAAACACACAGTTTATATGTCAGGTGTTTGCTACTCATCTTTCCACAGATCATTAATATGTGAATCAAGAGAAGTCCTCCTTTCCTCATCTTTGTTTTTCTTTCTTCTACTCCAGCTCCCCTTTGATGTGACCCAGTATCTGATTAACTTTTGAGACATTCTCTGGAGGGATCATGTGGAATGTTGCTTTTGCAAAGTTCTTGGAAAATTAATGAAAGCGTCGTGCAATCTGTAGAACTCTAGATAGGCTTTGAAATGTTTTTATATCTTGTTTTTCTTTTGAATACTCATGACTTTGACTTTTGGCATTGACAGGAAGAAATACGCTTTATAGGTCTCTAGATCCCACGTCTCTAAATTGCACTTTCTGAAAAACTGGCAATTTCTGTGCACAACACAGGCTGAAAGCAAGGCTATAATTCAGCTTTGGTTTTCTGCTCATGACATAAACCACAAGAGCTTGTTGGTTTATGAACAGCAGCAACAATAATGCACCGAGACTGAATTACTGCCTGTGTATTTGATTAGAGATAAAGCATCGTTGCCCACAATCCAAACCCAATATGTACTTGCACTGCCCAATTTAATTGTAAACAGGTAAATGAAGAGTACTGAAAGTGTGAAAATTGAGTTGCATAGAAACAAAATGGTTGACTGGTCTTCATAAGACTCTGGGATACCGACTAAAACATGTGGCTATTTTAGACAGAAAAATATTCAGATGGTGTTTAATAAATTTTCTGACATCTTTCTTGCTCTCCCTTCAGCTAGAAGAGGCATTTCCAAAGAGGAATCCTGTTATAACTTACTGCCACTGTATAAAGTTCATGCCAAACTATTCTTCCTTTAAACATCTTTGAGATTATTAGAGACATGGTAGCAACATCTGCTAAAGTTAGAGCATCTGTAGCTTCATGAACTGGCATAATACAGCATCTCCTTGGGAATGAATATTCTTTTTCAAGTTCTTCTTGCTACTGTTTTGTGTCTTGGAGCTCCTGCATAGATTTCTGAACCATGAGGTAGAAAATAAGTGGCATTTGCCAAATACAACCGAATTCTTTATCCAGTCAACTTTTATACACCGTGGCAGCAGTGAGGGGAAAAAAATTTTGGATTGGATCTTCAGCTTAGAGGTGACAAATTTGCAACAGGCTTAGAGTGGTCTTAGCAGAAATTCATCTTGTGTAGAATCTCAAGGGGAAAAAACTGTGATTAATGAAGCATATATTAACTTTTTCAGTGTCATATGGCTATAGTCTTTATTAGTGCATGAAATGGTCGTCTTTCATTGTTATTTACAGGATGACACTTTAACAAATCCTTTAAATGTTTCTCCTTTATATGCCGTGTATATTTTATGCTCTATATATTAGAGTGCTCATTTGCCATTAGTCCCTATGGTATTAATTACCAAACAAGCAATGAAGTTTATATGGGAACATACCCTATTACGGCGTGGCATGTGTTGAAGCAACTGGGCATCTCAAGTCACCAGAATACAGGTTCACCACATGCTTGATTAGGAATGCCAGGTTGTTAAACAGTTGCTTTGCAGCCAACCTCTAGTTAAATCATTAAATGTAAATACTTTATATATAAATATGTAAAATAAACCACGTAATAAGAAAATAGAGAGGCAATTGACAAAATTAAAAAAAACCCCTTATTTTACCATTTATTTACTTATATCTGTATGACTCTATTCCCTTTGTCAAGCTGACTTTTCTGCAGAATCCAGATGCTTGTTCGTGCATCCTGTCTTTTTGCCCACCTAGGCTGTATTAATTAGAGAAGAGCACCTCCTGGAAGAACACTTTCCCTCTTGTAGCTAATGATCTTTTGGGACTCCTCCAGGAAGTCTGGGTTTAATTTTTTTTCCTCCAAAGTTATTTATTTCTTTATTGCTCAGGTAATAGCCTGGAAACTTATCTCAACTAAAATAAGCACTCTTTTCACTGCTTGGGTGGTGCAAACATCATTTCGCTAGACATGTTGTCATCTCGCAGATCTGACTGATCATTTATCAGCAGCAGTACCCTCCCTCCAGACCCTGGTGAGTCATGAAGTGTCTCACTCAGCTTTAGGTTTTACATCAACTCTTACATTAACAGACGTACTTGAGACAAACCTTTAAGTGGAATAATGCATATAGTTCACTCTTCACTGAAACTAGACATGACAGCAATGAACAACTTCTGAGGGCAACCACAAGCTTTAAGTGCTTTACTCTTAAGAGACCTTTCTGCCAGGCGTTGCAACACCTGAAAGCCACAATCATGCGGAAGGTGCCGTGCAAGTTGCTGTTAATATCAGCAAAGAAGGAGAATAATCTCAATAGAAATTAATATCTTCTTGGATACAGACAGAAAGACATGCTTAATCAAACTGTTAGAGCTCATCAGCACTAGGGTAGCAAATGTTCCAGTTAATCAGGAACTGCTGACAAGGTTTTGAAGCTTGATAGTGATGAGAAGGGGGAGGGGGCTGGAGAACAAGTCCTATGAGGAGAGACTGAGGGAACTGGGGGTGTTTAGTCTGGAGAAGAAGAGGCTGAGGGGAGACCTCATCCCTGTCTAAAACTGCCTGAAAGGAGGTTGTGACGGGGTGGGTGCTGGGCTCTGCTCACAAGTGACAGCGATGGGATGAGAGGAAATGGCCACAAGTTGTACCAGGGCAGGTTTAGACTGGACATGAGGAAGAATTCCTTCACTGAAAGAGTGGTCATGGATTGGAAGGGCTGCCCAGGGAGGGGGTGGAGTTGCCATCCCTGGAGGGGTCTAAAAGACGGGTGGATGAGCTCCTTAGGGACAGGGTTTAGTGGGGAGACACACACGGTTGGACTCGATCTCAGAGGTCTCTTCCAGCCTTAGGATCCTATAGCAAAGAAGTGTTTTTATGGAGTACTGTGAGATAGTTTGGTTCTGGGACGTTTGTTTGGTTTTTTTTCCACACAAAACAAGGGACAACAAACTAGGAAAGCAGTAAGGTAGACTGAAAAGTGGTCTTTTAAAAAAATAAACGTGAGGATGGAGGAAAATATACATTGTCTCAAAGGTCTCTTCCAACCTTAAAATACTGTGATACTGTGATTGTGATGAGGGGAAGAAATCGGTACCTCAATACCAGATGAATGATGACAGACTCTGCAAGTTGAGCAGAGAAATAAAGCTGGTAAAAGGATGCAAAAAGGGTTGAAATGGTCAAAATAGCAAAGCATTAAAACTATCTCTGTAGGGACAAGACTATTTTTCAAGAGACCAGGGTAAAGGCTATTACTGTAATTGAGATGAAGAATGTTGGACATCTGAATGGGAAAATTTAAATTGAAAGGAAAGGCCATACCCTAAAAATGTTATGCTGAAAACCTAGCTTAGAAGTTCTAGTGACAGACAGCATGGCGTTGTTATAATTGAAAAGAGAGGTAGTAAAAAAGTAAGCTTGAGTGGTAGAAAGAAGNGCAAAAAGGGTTGAAATGGTCAAAATAGCAAAGCATTAAAACTATCTCTGTAGGGACAAGACTATTTTTCAAGAGACCAGGGTAAAGGCTATTACTGTAATTGAGATGAAGAATGTTGGACATCTGAATGGGAAAATTTAAATTGAAAGGAAAGGCCATACCCTAAAAATGTTATGCTGAAAACCTAGCTTAGAAGTTCTAGTGACAGACAGCATGGCGTTGTTATAATTGAAAAGAGAGGTAGTAAAAAAGTAAGCTTGAGTGGTAGAAAGAAGTATAGATAGATTAAAAGTGTTTGTTTAGGCTGGGACATATACAGTCCAGTGAAGAGGGGTACGTGTTCTCTGTCAGGTGTAGGTTGAATACTGGGCGGCTCTTCCCTGGAGTAAGAAAGCTGTTTGATTCTTTGATATTTCAGGTAAGTGTACACGCAGTCTGCACTGCAAATTTAAGGTCATGCTTACCGAAATAAGAAAAGTTGCTTAAATTGGAGAATATTCCCCCCTCTTTTCTTTGTCTGTGTTATTTTAATATATTTGGAGAAGGAGTCTCTAACCAGCAAGTGGTGACATGTTTTCTGCTTGTGTTAATGTTATACTGAAGAAATAAAGCCAAGGCTTTACGATAAGTATACTTAGAAATACTATGGTTGTCATTCAGGAATTAAGTCAAAGTCACACTTTCCCCAACATCCACTCATCAAAGTGATTTTTATTTTAAACTAATGTTTATATTGTTAAATGCAGAGTTTGCTAACATTATATTGCCATTCTTTGCATAAACATGTGAGTTATTCAACATAATTTTCTCAATAGGTTTCAATCAGTGCTAGTTCTGTATCTCAATATTAGTCACACTGGTTCATGGTTAATTATTATTTCCGAAATCTATACATAATCCATAAAGAGGTTTCTTTGTTTCATTTGGGTCGGTTTGTTTATTTGTTTGTTTAATGTGGAACCTTTAGAAAATGCTGAATATTTAGTGAAAAAACTACCATTATTTGCTCTTGAACATCCTGTGATTTTGGCACTGATCTCTTGCCTGTTTAATAAAGGAAGTTGGATTCCAAGTGCCTAACAAGATAACGTTTGGGAAATATAATACATTTAAAAATTACAACCAGATTGTTTCCTGCTACAAATAATAAGAATAATCGAGACACTCATATTTAAATTTTCCCTAAGAAAATGGTTTGAAATTTTCTAAGACAAAAATTGTGATTTTTTTTTTTTGGGGGGGGGGGTGGGGCAATGCTCATTTGTAAGTTAAATCCTAGATTTGCAGAGTTTGCAAATGCTTACCTTACCTTGTGAGGGAAAGAAATTTTTTTGAATACACTTGTCCTTATTGCTGTAAGCGTTTGAGGCAACTGCTCAACCTTCTCTTCCACCAAGTGCTCATCGTAGAACGTTATCTGTATTTACATCTAAAATAAAGAATAATACTGAATCTCAATGGGTATTATAGAGCTGTAATTCCATCCAAGACACATGTAAAGTCATGTGTTAGAGGCCAACTCAAGCAGTTTGGCCATAAGAATTCTAACTTGAAATGATTAAATAGTAGGCTTGTATAATCTGAAAGGATTTGCTTTTTCTACCATGTGCATAGTAACATTTCAGCCGTTTCCTTCTTTTTGCCCCACATCAAGAAATGTCAGTGCTCATTAGAAAATTGAAAAACATTATGCAGGTGTTTAGAAGATGAACGAAAGGGAGGGCAGGAAAAAACCACAATATTGTACCAAAGTCATTATAGCATCAGCTAGGCAAGGTGCTTTTCATCAAGTCCAGAGTTGCAGCAGATGCCTTTATAGTCTGAACCATGAGATAGGTGTGAATAAAAAACTTCTAAAATATAGATTAGCAGAACCTAGTCATCATTCCCTTAAGTATGTAGTAGACCTTTCTAACTAGATGTAAAAGATACATTCCTTGTATTAAATGTCACAGTAGCTAAACAAGCTAATGCAACTGAATAACAAAGAATAAAAGTAAATGTCAGGGGATATTGTAAAGCTGCTATTTATTTTTTTCCAGGGCTTTTGTAATGTCGTAATTGTAAAAGTAAACTTGAGAAGGTTAGTTGATAGAAACCCTAAGGAGAAATAAGTTCTTACGCTATTCTTTAGTGTGTATGAATTATGTAGAGCGTACTATTGTCCTTGAGCCTGAAATAACCTAGTAACTATTAGAATATTGAAAACCATCACAGAATTCCGTTGCATATTTCCTCCTTAAAAGTGTTATATTTGATATTAATACCACAGGGTATATTTGGTTAGATGCTGGCATTTATGGCAATGTCCTGTGTCAGGAGTGATTTTTGGCTAGAAAACATCTTCAGTGGACTTTTGTAAGTCATTTAGAAGGATAATCTTCACAACAGACTTCTAAAACAACTGTTACTTTAACGTTTGTAACAAATATGTAACAAATACCGTAACAAAAATGAGTTTTCTCGTAGCTCATTCTGTAGAGGTTAATTAATATTTGACAAGGATGTGTTTATGAGGAATGCTGTTAAGTGCTGGTTGACTATAAGAAGCACATTTCTTCACTATAGTACATCATTTTCTTATCATAGGGTAGCACACTCCATGTTAACAACAGTCTGAAGAAGGATATACATGTTTTTTTAGAGTGGTTACTTTTAAGTCTTGAAAAATTCAATGATATGGGAAAGGCAAGAGCTTTAAAAATTCCATTCCAAAGTAACTTAATTGAGTTTAACTGTGTATTTATAGATTTCAAGGTTTTAGAAGTAGCAGTTGCTTGAAACACTACCTTAAATTTTGATTGAGGTTTACATCACGTTGAGTTGTCTGTAGTTAATTAACAGCTGATCTAATGACCTTTAACTTCCACTGGATTGATATTTAAAATCCATCTGTTTCAGTGGTAGTAGAGATCATGAAACCTTTTGTTTAAGATTAATAAGACTGTCTACACTGTGTCCTCAAAGCACTGAGTGCAACTCCATGGCTTTGAAGCACAAAGACGGGCAACGTCAGATCTATCTGCAAGTTCTCAGCCAGGTCTGTGTGGGTGCCTGAAGAACTGAATTGTACGAGCAGGATAAGGGACAGTACAGACTGACTTTTGCATTTGGGGCTGTTTCTGCTTTAAAAAGTTGAAAGGAACAAAGGGAGGGTAAGATCAAGACATTCTTGATACTAAAACGTGGCTATTGAGTGTGGGACTATTTTAATTCAACAGATTTGTGAACCCTTTATCACAACTGTTCTCAATTTCTTTTAGGATGCAAAGTAGGTCCCTATATAGCATTTGCATTTTTTTTCTTATTAGAATGCATTCAATGGGAGATCTGGCTGTTTTACCTATGAAAGGAAAAAGTGGGAGAAATTGCTGTTCCAGGTGTTAATATTTTTTTTTTTTACTCAGATTTATTTGTGAGAAATAGGATGGATTGTGAAAAATAGCACTTATTGCTCCTACACTGTCATAGTGTAGTTTTAAATACTCTCCTGTGTTGTACTACTCTGCATAATTTCATTGAACAGCTTTCATGTCCAATATCTGAAATTATTAATATTATATTTTGATATATCTGCTTTAAATTGTTTATTTAGAGTTTGACATAGTGTCATTATGTCACTAATGTTATAGGAAATGTTGGAGTTCCCTGCAAAAGGATGGAGAGACAAGTTTTTCTGTTAAAGATTTTAAAGTAGTGAACCTAGTAATTAGCTGACAACATTATGATAGACTATAATGGAAACTCATTTTAGTTGCCCTTTCTGAAGCAGATCTATTGTAAAGTTCACATTGAACTGATGTTTCTATTTGTCCTCATGGACATTGCTCACTGTATTGGCATTAGCAATTATGTTGCAGATCTGCCAGTCATTGCTCCAGTATGAAAAAAGTAGGAAATTACTAATGCTCTGCAGGTCACCTACAGGGTAATTGTTGTTCATAAAATGTCCAGTAGTAAACTGCTTTTTTCTTAACGAATGACAGTAATAATTAAAATAAAGTTAAAAAGATATCATGGCTATAACATGTGATTTACCCTGATGCTAGAAAGAAGACATCTTTGAGCTGCTTAGACAAAGTAATAATTTCTTAATCACAGAATCATTAAGGTTGGAAAAGACCTTTAAGATCATCAAGTCCAACTATCAGTCCAACAACACTGTGCCTACTAAACCATGCCCTGAAGTGCTACATCTAGAGGTTTTTGGAACATCTAGAAGGTACATTGGAGCCACTTTCCCTGGGCAGCCTGTTCAAATGCTTCACCACTCTTTCAGGAAATAAATTTTTCCTAATATCCAATCTAAACATTGATACAACTTGAGCCCATTTCCTCTCAACCCATCTCTTGTTACCTGGGGGAAAAGGCTGACACCCATGTCACCACAACCTCCATTCAGGGACTTTTAGAGAGCAATAAGGTCTCC